>BLKR01003745.1:0-133064 GCA_011170035.1 Teleogryllus occipitalis | reverse complement strand
GGTGGTAGTGGTGGCGGTGGTGGTAGTGGTGGCGATGGTGGTGGCGGTGGTGGTAGTGGTGGCGGTGGTGGTAGTGGTGGTAGTGGTGGTAGTGGTGGTAGTGGTGGCGGTAGTGGTAGTGGTAGTGGTGGCGGTAGTGGTAGTGGTAGTGGTAGTGGTAGTGGTAGTGGTAGTGGTAGTGGCGGCGGTGGTGGTGGTGGCGGTGGCGGTGGCGGTGGCGGTGGCAATTGGAGTCGCGGCTATGGAGATTGTGGTTATAGTTACGTATGGACGTGGCAATGGCGGCCTCAATGGCGGTAGTTTCGTTGGCGATGCTGGTACGGGGGCGATGGTGGCGGTGGCGGCGGTCAGCGCCGGTAGGGGCGGTGGCGGCGGTAGTGGTTATAGGGGTGGTAGTGGTGATAGGAGCGGTAGCGGCGGGAGTGGTGATAGGAGCGGTAGCGGCGGTAGTGGTGATAGCTGCGGTAGAGGCGGTAGTGGCGATAGCAGTGATAATGGAGATAGCGGCGGTGATGGTGGTAGCGGCGGTAGTAGTGGTGGTGGCGGCGGCGGTTGTAATGGCGGGGGCTGCGGCGGTAGTGGCGGTGGCGGCGCTGCGGGAGGCGGTGGCAACACAGCCACCGCACCGGCGCGAAAGAAGGAAATTACACATCCAACGTAAAATCGGCGAATCCAGAACACCGACGAAGTTCCTCGGGAAGGATAAAGTGTGTCTTGAAAGTCTTTCTACACTTTTTCTTCGCTCCCTGCCCCTTCCGCAGATTTCCGTTGTCGCGCACGTCTTGAGAAACCAGCGGGGAGAACCACAGAACTTTTCCCGAGAGTCTGAAGAGAACCGCGTCGGCACTTTAAAGCAAACGTTTCACTACTAGGACAAATACAAATTCAAAGAATGAGGAAATGAAGAAATTATGGAAAAATAATTACTTCTCCAGTAATTATCAGTATGTCCTTAATTCGTATTTAATTTTTGATGCCAACAGCTAATTATTTAGGGAAATGGAATCCAGAGATTACATAGTAGAAACTAGTAGTACTGTTCTTCTTTATGTTGAAAACTACAGAAGGACGCAAGTGACCGATTTTCAGTGAACAGTGTTTGCCCCACCATAAATATTTTAAAGTTTGTGGCACCACGGCAAAGACTAAATTTCCCATTACCACCTACTAATTCCTCTAACCAATTTCCCATTACCACCTACTAATTCCTCTAACCAATTTCGTAAATCTTGAAACAATTGGTAAGATCTTGAACTATTATCACTTGCATTTTTGATAAGCTCCTACGTTAAAGAACAGTGACCCACCGTCTGAACCTGAACGAACAATCACGACGCCGTTCCAGAAGTGTGATTTATGATCTCACAGGGCTCCGTCAGTTGTTTCCTAAGAGAAGAGCACAAAACATCGAGTCTAAAAACCAAATTAACATCTTAATCCTCATCGATTATTCCATCCACAAGCGCAACAAGATGGGTGCGAAACAAGAAACACTCGTGCTGGGCTTGATTGCGAACAACCTATCTTTTTTTGCTGATCGCAGCCTTGACCGCGGCGCATGGCTGGGAAGTCACCACGCGCCAATAGGAAGGAGTGGGAATCGTCGACCTTCGCAACGAGCAGAGGCCTCGCGCCTACCAGTTTTCTCCTCCAGAACGTTCTACAGCTCTCCGACGTGCAGGAGATGTACGCACGGGATCGCTATGCCTTTGGTTTTTTCTTTCTAGATGCTTTGAACTGACGCGCTCGTTTATTTCGTTGTCGTTTCCTAACCAGTTGATAGAACTTGTATTGTTGCGTGTTTCTGGCCTCTGATAACTGTAATCTCATTTCTACCATTTTAGATTTAGAAGTTGGCTATCCAAACCTGTTGTCAGAGCCCGCTTTTTAGATAATTATATAGAAGTAGTTTCACATTTTTTTCAATGTTATGTCATGAGGATCACTTCAATGTAGAGTAATTAACATTAACTTAATTGCGGTTAAACTTCACACATTTTGGCAAAAAGGTTAATATTTAATTATAACTAAATTCAATCTTTAAATGTCGAGAGGTCAAGGAAACATACTGTGAAACAAAAACACATATCACATTCCCACAAAGAGACCTTGCTTCCCTGGAAACTTTCACTAACTTTTATTAACAATATTTATGTTTGAAGATTCTTAATTGGCAAAAAATCCCACCCAAATTATTGATGACATTCCTCAATGTTCTCATCGCCCAAGAGGAATACCACTTGTTACCTATTGTGCAGGTCACCAGCTTGCAAGTTTACTCGCTACCATCTGACTTGGCAGTCTCCCTTGCGGAGAGTTGAAATCTCCCGCGCGGGAGTCCACATTCTCGGTGATACATTGTTAGGAAAGGTAGATTGCAGCGAGGGGACGGCATGGGAGCTCCCTGATCTCGTGCGTAACCCGGGTGGCCCCCAGTTGGGTTCTTGGCTTCATAGCGGCATTCTCCGATATTCACGGGTAATGAGAAGGGAGATGCCCCGAACGAAGTGAGCGGCGTGAGCATTTCCAGAACAAAGTTGGTAGTCTCGAGTTGGTGGGGCAGCTTTACCCAGTTGCTGGATAGATGTGCCTATCTCCATTCTCGCGTTTGGGCATTGCGTTCGGAATATCCGTTTACCAGCCGAACGGCGTATTTTTGAACCCGTGTAGGATAAAAGCAGTGCTCAGGTGTCCAAGGAGTAAAATAGCCCGAATACGAACAAGTACTCACCGGGACAGGTAGCTCAGGGCGTCATTTCATGGCACTGCAGTACCTCTTACAGGGATGCCCTAGGTTCGAGTCGCAACAGTGGCAGGATTTTCAACACTAGCTTGTCAATTAGATCGAATTCAGTCGTTGTCTGGAGGAAAATTGCAGCAGCCGGCTGCTCTGATCAGTAGTTTTTCGTGGTTTCCCCGATCAACACCAGGCGAATGCCGGAGCGGTATCCTAACAAATGGCCCGCGGACCGCGCGTGATCTTTCCTTCCTCTTCTTTGTCCTATCTTCTACCCTTACATACTTACAGTAACATATATTACACTTTCACAAATGCCGAGAGACCGGTCGGTAGTTTAGAGTTTGTCCCGGCTGGGGCGGTGCCCCGCTGGTGGGAGATACCTGGTTGGAGAACACCCATCTAGCCGACGGTAGGTTGGCGCGGTATCTTGCCATCCAAGAAGCAGGGGAAATAACACCGCCACCTCCCTAAAATAATATGCACTACACGTACGGGACTAATGACCCTAGTAGACGCTCCCGGAATCACTAACAATCAATAAACAAACAGGTGCACGCCTATAATAGTAGGCCATACAGGGTCTACAGGTCCTGGCCATCCACACAAATCGAGGAGCCTGGCCGTGAGGCTCGTTTGTTCGCCTGAGTTAAACGCGCGCTCGCAGGCGAGCACACGGGTGGTGAGAGAAAGAAGCCCCAAAGGGAGTTGCTCGTGAAAACGACCAAGGAGAGAGCGGATGAGAACGATGAGGTGAGGGGGAGAGGAAGAGGAAAAGGAGGAGGAAGAGGAGAGTGAGGAAGTACAAGAGTAAACGAAAGATGGCGAAAATGAGGAGGACGATACCAAAAATGAGGAGTGTGAGTGCTGGGGGAGTGGAAGGGGAAAATGACGAAGAGGAGAAATAAGAATAGGAGGAGCGAATGGGAAGAAGAGAAGAAATACTTGAATGGCAAGGAAGAAGATGAGAGCGAGGAGAAGAAACAAGAGGTGCGTGGCGCAAGAAATGGAGGAGAGACGATGGGGAATTCTCTGACGCGCGTTGAGAAACTTTGATTCCGGTAGTTTGATAAACTCCGGGTTTGTACAAACTCCGGAAACTACCAGTTAATGGAATACCGAATGAAGTAGATATTGTTTCCCAGATTTATTCGCAAATGTAGAATATTCTCTAATATTTAAAAAATCCGCACTGGGTACTGTAATATCGCGAGGAGGAGGGTTATATTTCTTAAAATAACACCTTCTTGGAAAACCATGCTACTAGAATGTTAGCTTGCCTTCCCGCTATAAATGTTGCATTACAAAAATATTTCAAATTATTTGCTGGGTTTTTCACACACATCCTAACAAACAAAATATGGAAACAAACGTATCTGCACGATTACGACCCACGATCTTGCATTCATTACTCACAAGGCTTGTTGTGATCATCACACAGCAGTTTAGCCAGCCCGCAAAATATATTTTGATGAGAAGGAAGAAACGAACAGGACGTAGACGATGTAAAGGAAGGTGATTCTCAAAGCGCAGAACGAAGCTCAGAAGAAAGGACAAAACGCGCCAAGAGCACTCCTGATGCTGAAGAGGTTGGCGGAGGCGTCGGTGGAAACGACAGTGGCAGCAGGTGTGTACGCAGGGTTTCTGGAGCTCTCTCATTTTGCCAGTTGCGAGCCGAGACTGAGCGAGGAAGGGAGATAGTGATTTCGTTGGCAATGATGTCAAATCAAATCCGTACGTCGTTTGCCAATGCAAATGATATCTATTCCAGTGGAGCGTATATTTGTTTTCATAAAATGATGCCAACAACGTTCGCTGCAATTTACCTAACTAACGGAAAAAGAGAGAGAGTAGAGAACTGGGCGACCAACAGAAGAATACACGGTGAGATGGGACTACAGCAGGTGGGAAAGATGATTTTGGAGGAAGACATAGTAAGAGAGACGAAGAGTGGTGGCGGAGACGGGAATGGGGAAAAGTGTAGCTGCGGAAACCGTATCTTTGGGCGGAGTAGTGAAGCGAGACGCGCCAGGGTCAAGGTCAGAGGTTGGGGCGGGGCATTTAGGAAAGTGGAGAGAGGGCGGGAACGGGCGGGTCGTGGGCGGGGTCGAGGACGGACAATGAGCTAAGAGCGGAGGTAGGGATGGTGGCGCAGGGAGGTAGGGTCGGTGACGGGAGAGAGGGAGGGACGGTGACGGGAGGGAGAGAGGGACGGTGACGGGAGGGAGGGAGGGACGGTGACGGGAGGGAGGGAGGGACGGTGACGGGAGGGAGGGAGGGACGGTGACGGGAGGGAGGGACGGTGACGGGAGGGAGGGAGTGACGTAGACGGGAGGGAGCGAGGGACGGTGGCGGGAGGGAGGGACGGTGACGGGAGGGAGGGTGACGGGAGAAGAGAGGGAGACGGTGACGATAGGGGGGACGAAAGTGAAGGCGGAGACCACTTCGGAGGCAGAAAAAAGGCTGTTGACGACGACGGCGACAACACGGATCGAGGCGGGGACGAGGGCGGAAGCGGGGGCCCCGGCGCAGGCCATGGGGTACGCCGCTGCGCTGTTGGGCTCTCGCTTTCGGCGCCTCCGCCACAATGGGCGCGCATTACGCTAATGGTGGCGACGTTGGCGCGGCAGCGGCGGCGGCGGCGGCAGGCCACGTAATTACACAGGGGGCGACGGTGGCGGTGGCGGTGGCAGCGGCGAGAAGCGGCGCGACGCGGCCGCAATTACCGTCTTCGACGCCACGTCGCCGCTGCGGTTGCGCCGGAATGAGAGACGCAGGACGAGAAAGACGGCGCGGGTGGGTGCAGGTGTGGGAGCAGGTCGCGAGGAAAGATGATGGCTGGAGGAAGACGAGTGTGGGAGCAACGATGTAGGCGCAGCTGTAGTCCGCGGAAGCCAAGGTGTTCTTCAGTGCCGGGAAAATAATCGGGGCTTCACAGATGTGGTCACTAGTCCCGTTAGTGTTGTGAATGTTTTTTCGGGAGGTGACGGTGATCTTTGTGAGATGAGTTCTGGCGCCGAAGTATACGTCGGCTTGCGACGGATTTCCCTTTACAAGTATCTCCTCCAGCGGTACACCGCCCCTGCCCAGATACCTCTATACTCCCGCCAAGTGCAGTAGTTTATTGCGTGAAAGGGAAGAAGTTAGGACAAGGAAGAAGAAAGCAATGTAGTGGCCATTTTGTTATGGTACAATTCCGGAATTCGCCTAGTGTTGCTCGGAGAAACCACGAAAAGCTATCGATCAGAGCTGCCGGCCGTCGATGTCAGGCGGCGATCGTGTTGGAGTGACGGGGGTGAAAACGGGGTGGGGAAGGAAGGAGAGGACGGAGTGAGGAAGGAGTGAGGGAGGAGTGAGGACGGGGTGAGGACGGGGTAAGGACGCAGCAGTGGACCGGAATAGGGATGGAGCAGACGGAGCGGAGCGGGGACGGAATGACTGTAAAGGCAGCAAGGTTAAGAGCATAGCGCTTAGCGGCAGCTGAGAGTTAAGTGGAGGCGATGACGAAGACTATGATACAGGTGGGAGAAGTTCGTGGTCAGTGGTAAGTGACCGCCGAGCCGGCAGTCACAGGTGGGTTGGCACCACAGGTGGGTACGAAGAGAAAGGTGAAAGGCAAGGCTGAGGGAGCACGAAGTCGAGTGAACAAGGGATCCTCTAAAAAAAGTTCATTGTGAGGTAGAGTGTAGCACGAGTACTTTCCTCCCAAACGCCATTAAGAAGAATGAGAAAAGGTAACCCTATTCTCTACGAGCTGTAACTTATTCTTAAAGAGGCGTTTCACAATGATTGGTCAACCGAAAACTCGTAAATTTGCGAACTTCATTCCAGAATAATTTTTATGTTTTTTTGCATAAAATATAACATCAATGATCGCCTTCTATTACAATATGTAATCGAAGAATCATTCCTTGCCGAGATGCCAGTTAACGTTTTGACCACTTCTGACTCTAATCATCTCTTGAAAGAAATAATTAGCTGTAGAAGTGAACGGAGTGCTAAGGACTCTGCTTTGTTAGCAGTCTCTTCCTGGCGTCTTTTTTAAAAGGGATGATTCATTCAGACATAGATACAAAGGTCCTTGATGACGCATTGGAATCAGGATACAAACAAGACAAACGACTGCATGTGTTAAAGAAAGATCTGATATTTATTTGCCATAACAAAAGCAAAAAAAAAAAAAACAAAAAAAAACCATTAGTAAAGATATGTACAGTTCGTTTTAACGATGTCACTGCAATACATAAGTCAAACCATTTAATAAAGCACAGAAGTAACTGCACGGCAGGCAGAGTAATCCATTCAGGCGCAAACATGTCATGATCACCTTCCGATTCCTAACATCCACCTAAAGTATTTTCCGTAAAAGCCGAAAATGCTACATTCTTTCGCCGTAGATTTAATTACTGTCGGAGATAACCGATAAAATCGGTTGAATATTCACAAAATTGTGTCCGTAGTTTTTTTTTGCTTAACCGTGAAGCAAACGTTTTGCGTAGTTTTGGAAAACGTGGCGACGAATACATCGAGAACCGTTGTTTGCCGCCTAACAGTGCAGCGCGCGCGCACGGAGAGATGCAACACAAGAGAGGGCTGTTTCCCGCTGCGCGCGGTGCGTTGAACGAGTCCGGAAGGAAACGGGGAACGGGTCCTCGCGTGCAGCCACCGCACGGTGGTGTGAATGACAAAAAAGGAACAAAATTTCTTTTTCAGCCCTCGTACACGGAAACTCAGTTTTTACATTCACTGTTTATTGAGAGAAAATGTTACTTTGGAATGCACGTACGGCAAAATAGACTTTGGCGTACAGCAAAGAAGTCGGGGCCAAATAAAACAACTGACTACTGCACAGTAAACGAAACATTCGGGCAGCATCAACGTGGCTGCCGTTTGGAATATTTTTTTACAAAAGTAGTCTACACGTACAATGCAGTAACATAGTAGAGTAAACACAGATACTTAGCACAATACTTTACAGACCAAGAACACAAAAAATTGCTGTTGTATAATGCAACTCGTGATTAGCAAAATATTTAACGGCGGGCGGCCTCCTCCTTGTAGCCTTACTGTCGCATGTTAGCTGTGTCGTAATCAGCGACACATTGCGTATGAGAATGAAGTCGGTTCAGTATGAGAATCGGAGAAATAACGCAATCATAAATTTCCATCTTTGAGCGAAAATCGAAACTTTCGTTGTTCTTGAATTTTTACCGAGTTCCTGGGCATTTAATGAAGGGATACACACCTCTCAAAAATCCGGCGGCTGCATAGATTTCTTTAAAATTCTGCACCCATTTGAATTTAGCATTGTAGATGAATTTTTCTCCCCCTTTTCCTCCAGCGCGGACCACTTAGCCCCGCGGTGGGGAACCTGAGTGTGCTGCCCGGCAGGTGCTGGAAACCGCCGCAATGCGCAGAGCTGCTGTCAAAGCGACGCCGCTCCGCGTTCTGCCTGGGTCTGCGTTTGTTCTGCGCGAACCCAAAGCCTCCTCCGCATCGCGTCACAAGGCCTCCTCAGTAAAATCCCTCAGCGCCCTTGCACGCGCTCATCCTGCCTCTGCAGAAGGCACAGGTAGGACTAGTGCTTTCTCGTGGAAAGGGGGTTTCGACGCTGGGCCATTTTCGGCACTAGCTGTAAAGATAGGTCAAATTCTTCCACTGACTGAAAGAGAATTCTAGCAGACAATTGCTTTTATTGGTAGTTTCTCATGGTCTCACCGATCAATATTAAGCTAATGCCAGGATAGCACCTTAATAAAGGGGCACGGTGCGGTCGCAATCTTTCCTTTCTTTTCCCTGTCGTATCCTTTTTCCTTACACCCGCACGCCCCCCCACACACTTACATGCACTACCCTACCACAGAGGTGGCGAGTCCAGTCGGGGGTTTAGAGTTTACCCTGGCTGAGGCGGTGCCTGAATTTTGCATTTCTGGCATCCATCGGAGGTTGACCTACGTTAGTTGCGCCACTGTATGTCACCCGATACTCTTTCCAGGAGGCATGGAAATTAAGAACAGGAACGAAATTTAGCGCCATACGTTCCAAGAAATTTTAATTTGAATTTTGATCATTCGACTATTCACGTAATACTGATTAACAGTTTCTTACCTAACAGTGAACAATAGGACAACGCGAATAGAACAAAACAGCAAAACCAAAGTCGTATGAGAGAGCGTAAAGCGTGAAAATACGCAAGTTGGAGAGAATCTTGCCTCAACAACATACGAATTTAGAGTTCTATAAGAATATATATATATATACACTTTCAAAATTATGTCATAGATACAATTTTTTACTTTGTTGGTATAATAAGAGTTGCAAACTTCGTGCTCTCAAATGCTGATTTTCCGTAATCTGAGCATTGCCCTATCTGTAAGTTCACAAATTTAAATGTCGCAGGTATTATGAATAGGACACGACGTAACACGTACAACGACAAATTATCCTCGATGAGACCTCATTTGCCAGAATCTTCCACTCTCATTCATTTCTAACTATCTTGTTCGAAGGTTTTTAATTAAGGGTGGAAAAGAGAAATCTTTGATGGAGTTCTACAAAGTGCCCCTGCGTGCCGCAAGGCAGTTACTCGAAAATTCTAGTCTGCAGAGCGCCGTCAAAGCACGGCTCCGCACAGTACCTCCACAACATTCATTTCGCGCAGTCGAAATACGTCACCCACCCCCTCTCCTCTCCCCTCTGCCTCAGGAAGTCGTTCGTGCCGACAGCCCGCAGAGTTAAGACTTCGCACGCCACGCGTTGTTCGCAACACACCCGGCTAGTCGCAAACCTCAACCCACCGTCGGGCACGATGATTCACTCCGAGCCATTATCGTACGTCCAGGAGTAATTATCGAAATGCACGTGGTGCGTGGAACGTGAACGCCAACGCGAGCGCGAACGCGAGCGCGCGCGCGCGGGGCCATACTTTGCGATAATTACATTCAATGGAGCATCACTAATCATAATGAAACGAACCAATGGTCCGGCTCGATGGCACTGATAATTACGCAGAAGTGGCAATGCATAACATTTACAGTTAGAAGTAGCCGGAGAGGCGAGCAACGGGCGCGGAAAGCGGGGCGCATTTTACACGCGTCGCCTCCGTCACGTCCGTCCGCCTCCGCCCCCACGGCCGACGGCGTGCACTGTGCGTTTGCACGCGCTCCCACGCACTGCCCGCTACGCGTGGACGGGCGCTGGAAACGTCACGTATTGTTTCGCCGGACCACGCTTCTCGCTGATTGATTGATCTTTTGTGTTTTCGGGCGCGTCAACTGCTTAAGTCCCGTAAATCCCCCACCAGCGGGGCATCACCCAAGTATGTAAGTACGGGTGAGGATAGGACAAAGAAGAGGAAGGAAAGATCTCGCGCGGTGCGTGGCTCGTTTGTTTGCATACAGTCACGGCATTCGCCTGGCGTTGATAGGAGAAACCACGGAAAAGTACGATTCAGAGCAGACGGCTTCTAGAATTCTCCTCCAGTCAGCGACTGAATTCGACCTATCGAAAATCCTGCCGCTGTGGGGACCCGTACCCTGGAATCTCCCTGTCTGAGGCACTGCTGTGACATGCGTTGATGCGCAGAGCTACCTACGCCGGTCAGCGTGGACCTCTCACGCGTGTGTTCACACTCCTCACGCAGGGGGGGGGGATTTCCCACGCACTGCCCGCCACGCGTGGACGGGCGCTGGAAACGTCGCGTATTGTTTCGTCGCACAGAGCTTCGTCATGCTGGTTGCACTCGGGAGGCGTAAAATGCGAGTCGAGTTTTGTTTACCGAGGCGGGCTGTCAGGTGAGGCGGCTGAGCGCGGAGTCATTTCGGTTTGTTTGCTACCGTTCCGTTTGACCTCTTGGGCCGTAGCTCGTTAGTTAAGAGCTGAAAGCGCAGTATGATTACCATCAATTATCTGGGAGCGAACATCAAAAACTGGAATGTTCAATGTTAGTAGCGCGAGAGAAAAAGTATTGCTATATTTTTTATGAACAAATTTCGATTGTTTCTTATAAGGTCATGTTAATACGTCGTAATATGTAAGAATTGAAGTGGGTACTTCACAACACTGCAACACGTAACAAAATATAGTACGTCAGAAAATTATTTCCGATTTCTTCTTATTTCGGGAACTTTTTTCAGTTTCAGGGATGCTGATTTATCCACTATTGGCGCCGGTTACGCACTATATCCCTCATGGGGACACATATTAAGTTTTATACTATACACAGACACACTTACGGGCTCCTCGGTCTGTGGCAGACTCAGAAGGCCTTCCAAGACTACACACGTACTACTTGAAAGACTAGGGTGAAACAACCATGCCCACGGTGGGACTCGAACCTCTTCCGACCAAGGCACTGAGTTGGCTCGTGCTCTAGTCACCTCAGACATCCAAGTTGGCAGAAAATTATCTCTGATAATGATAGATAATAGATTGTCACTTCGAGAGTTTTTCAGAATATACATGGAGTTTTAATACAGTATTTGCACAGCGAGTGTTAAAGAACAGTTCGTCGCAATTTATCAAATTAAACGTTTAACCTATTATTGAAAAACTCCTTCTTCAAAAGAGAAAACGTGATGTCAATTCATACGTAATGCATACAATCTCCAAGCAACAAATTATTTTCATTCAGGCTGATCATTACTCTCATTCGAGCGATGCAGTGTGCCCATGGTGGAAAGGATGCGTATTTTCGCAACGTGATGGGCGCCGGGAGGAACGAAAGGGGCTCTTGTAGTCGTGACGCGACGCTCAGAGCCACTTGTCGCTCCTCCCAGCAGACGTCAGCTCTAAGCCTCCTCTGAGCGGCCGCTCGCCCACGAGCCCTCTTGGCGGCGGCGGGCGCGTCTCCCGCGCGCGCGGGACGCAGCGGGCAACACTGCAAGGATGGAGCGACGAGGGATGGCAAGAAACAGCCAGGTTTTTATACATCGATGTTTTCCATCAGAAACATGCATATTTGCTTTCGATGTCTCCTTCACATCCATATTTGGTGCAAAAACCTCTATTCTTTTTTATTTTTTAAAATATTTTTTTAAAATAGAGGGGTTTAAGCACGTTTTAGAGTAGCAGCAATCCACAGCAATATCATTGTTTTGCGTCATCCCCTTTATCACGCTAAACATTTCGCCCGTGCAATGTGAGGAAGTTAGGGAGATGCTCGGGTTATGAATGTATGTTCTCGCCAGGCGTGACATGTCCTTAATCGACAGCGAAACACAATGTTCTTTAATGTTAATTTTATTCTTTACATTCCATTATAATTTTTACACACTACTAACATGCTGGTAACCAAACAATAAAATATATCCCTTAATAAACGATATTTTCATCGACATCCAAAACCCTTCAGCGATGTATCGAAACATCGATGAATCGACATTTTGGTAAAATTTGTCATTGGTTGCTGGCGACGCAGGTTGATGTGGCAAGAAGAGTAAATTGGTACAGCCTCGACTGATATTGTAAGGAATCAATTTATCAGGAGGAAGGGAAATGATTGGGATGTGGTAGAAATAGCGGTGGTCGTAGTGGCAATAGTGACAATGATTTGACAATAGTGACAATTGGTATTTATGCCGTTGTTAGTGGTATTGATCGTGCGGTGGATGCGTCGAAGACGACAGCGGAGAATAAAGTCGCGGATATTGAACGACACATTCCCAGTGATATTGAACGTGACATCGACCGCGACATTGTCAGTGATATTGACCGCCGCATTGTCAGTGATATTGAACGTAACATTCTCAGTGATATTTGGCGCGACATTCAGTGAGCGACTGTCAGCAATTTGTGTTGAGGTGGGAGGTGCCGACGGAAGTGGTGGCGGCACGGCCCATGCAGCCCCGGTGGCATTGTCGGGCTAAACGCGTGCGGGAGAGAGAGGCGGGCCGCAGCGGCTGGCGGGGCATTGTGGTGCACGTGTTCCCTGTTGCGACCAGGCCCTGCGGTGGTGAGGGCACAGCGCTGTTAGTGCACAATGCCGTGCGGCCGACGCAACGTTCACCGCTAAGGGGTATTTTCAGGCTAAAAGAGCGTGGGTTCTGGGCACTGCATTACTCCATCACCCAAACATCAGGGATTATACATCCCATCATTTGAGTGCCTGTTATATATGTTGCTGCATATTTATTGAAAATTATAGAAAAGCCGAATGAATAAAAAAACATAAAAAGTTTGAGTATTTAGAAACGATTATAGAAAATCTCTACAAAACGAGTAATGATTCACTTGCTGTGAATAGAAATTAACAATCACATACCCATCCGTCCACGAATTTTCTTGTTCTTGTATTAATATTCATAGGTCATTAAGGATTACTGAGTGCACGACTACCGAAACGAAGTCTATTCTTTTAATGTGATGTACGGAACCGGGGAAGATCTAAGTCATGTTTTAAAATGTCTTAATATTTTTCGGGTAGGTAAACAAACAATTCTCGCCTAATCATATTCAATCGTCAAGGATGTAGGCACAACCCACAATTCACATTATCTTCATTTCTAATTCCGACACATTATTTCTTTCCAATATTATTTTGAGATTCGCTCTCCGTTGCTTTTTGTATGTTTATGTGACTTATAATTTCTTGGACGATTCTCTCACAACTGAACTTCTTACATGTCAACCACTTTGAATTCTGCCTTTTTCAACAACCCTACGTATAACACTGGTACCATCATTTCTAGCCACTCTTCGGCAGCGACCGTCGACCTTCGTCACCACACCAGACTATCCCAGCACCTCATCAGATTTCAGCAGCACACCACCTTCCCACTTCCCCCTTCGCTCGGGGCATCACCTTCTGCACAAGCAAGGTCAACCCTAGCGTCCTTTATCGTCCCGTCGCCTCCGCCCCTGCTGCCGTTAGTTCGCGCCACCGCGGTGCTCCGGGTGCCAGAGTCGGCGGCGAAACAATAGCGGTGGAATTATCTTAATTCGGAGTGGGCTCCGGTTAAATCAACGACCCGCTCTTTGCCGGGGCTCCCGGAGTTCCGACGGAGGCAGCGAAAATGGTCATGATGGTGATGAGAGGTAACGGTGCAGATACGATTGTTATGGCGTTGGCAGTGACGAAGACTGAAGATGACCGTTTAAGAGGGAAACAGTGTGTAACAGGGGCGCAGTAAGAGAAAGAAATGTTGATAAGAATTGTGCTAGGAATGGGCATTGGACTGGCAACACGAATGGCCTTTGGACTGGCCGTAGTAAAGTAATACAACGTATGGAACGAAACGCCACTGGACGGGCAATAAAAACGGCCATTGAATTGGCAAAACGAATAGCTATAGGTCTGGCTAAAATAATGGCAATGAAACAACTTAATATAATAAATAAAAAATTTAATATAACGTAACGTCACTTATTGTAACGATCATAACAATGTATTGTATCGTATCATAACGTAACTTTACATTATACAATGCAACGTAAAACTATAACGCAATATAACTTCATACAAATCCGACAACGGACAATGGTTATTTCCTACAGAGGGTGAACTAGTTCTTATATCAAACGAACTTTTTTTACGGTTCGCACGCAAATTATTCCCTCTTCCTTAAATTTCTCAGTTTCCATGACTCCCTCCCCCAGCAAGAAGCACTCGCCGCGTTCCCTGAGGGAGCCCTCCCCCGCGGCAGTGCGCTACCGCTCCTCCCCTCCACCTCCCCCTGCACCCACCTGCGCGCCCGCCACCGCAAGAAGCGGCGCGGCCGTAAATTAAGCTTATTTACCCGGCGTGACTTTTTGTTTCGGCGGGCCAGCGCGCCTCCGACGCGGCGCTCGCCTCGAGCAACGCCGCCGGCCAGCAGCCTGAACTTCTGTGGCCGGCGTGGGCGGAGGTGCTGGTTGGGAGCACGGGGATGAGAGCAGCGCATTTCAAGTGGTTTGGCCGCTCGCGTAGATATACTCCATTGAGGGTCGCCGTATTTTAGTTACATGTTGTAACACTTGGGAGTAACAAAGCAAATGGTAATGGATTGAGTAGTGATTCCAGGGGCGTCAACTGCTAAGTTCATTAGGTCCTGAAAGTTTAAAACATGTTTTATCGTTAGGAACGGTGTGATATTCCCCCGCCGGATGGCGACATCCGGCTAGCGGGATTTGGCTCAACAAGGTATCTCCCATCAGCGGGGCATCACCCAAGTATGTATGTAACGGGCGAGGACACGACAACGAGGAATGAAAGATCGCGCGCAGTCCGTTGCCTGTCTGTTATGGTACTGCTCCAGCATTACCTTGGTGCTGACCGGAGAAACCACGGAAAACTACCGATCAGAGCAGCCAGCAGCTAGAATCCTCCTCCAGATAGCGGATGAACTCGCCCTAACTCTTTAGCTGGTGTCAAAAAAATCCAGCTATCGTCGGGACTCTAACCCCATGACCTCCAGGTCAGAGAAATGGTAATGGAAAAATTCTTGCAAGCGGATATATGGTTTATAGGAACAATGTACAAAACTGGATTTCGTTTTAAATATAAGATTCTGATTAAATTATAGGAAATTATAGGACATTATAAGTTCATTATAGTCAAAATTACTCTAATACTTTGATTATTCAAATTTCATTTAGTTTCAGCTCAAGATATCAGGGGATTGAAGTTTTCTTGAAAATTTCGAGTAATCGAGTTTTCACGATTCCTCTCCAAGTTTCTCTTACGTGTCCTTCATATGCGACACAACTCTGCCGTAGTAGTTACGAATGAGAAGATAAAACTGCAAGTAGATTTCCAAACAATCGATATCAAAATATAGAGCATGAAGCATTGAAAGAGCGGAAGAATTGGAACTATGTGAAGCCGGACAGATTAGAATCAGTGCAGAAGAACAAGGAACTAAAGAGCATTTAAAAAAATACTGAAGAATTTACAGTGATATTGAAGTAACCGCGAACTGGTCATAATGACTACGGTGTCAGAAGTAGCAGGAAAACGAGCGTGAGTGGAGCTCCCATGCCGGAGATTTTCATGAAACGAATATTAGAGCACAGGAGAGAATAAAACAGTGCTTTCGGAGTAACAAGCGAATCGCGGTGCGAAAGAGAAAGCACCCACACATTTTCATTACAATTGTTAATGAGTCCAGTTAATAACGCAGAAAGTAAATCCTTGTAAAACAGTAAGAGAGAGGAAGAAAGAAAAAGAAGACAGAAAGACAAGAACAATAACGTATATTAAAATGACTTATAATTTCATGATCTCATAAATTTCTAATTATCTTCTTCCTGAAACCTGACAATTTTGTCAGTTTAATTCTGTCGTGAGAACCCATACCGATTACAGCGCCTAACAGAACATCCTTTATAAAATTACGTATCACAGCTTTTGTTAGAAGAAAAGCACCTTTTCCCAAAGGCGAGGAAATATAAACGTGATTCACCACCCGCCTTTCTCCCACGCTAGCCTCCCCGCCGCCACGCCCTTGCGTTTCATTCAATTTCCGCAGCCCCGCCTCGCATTTACCTCCTTGTCGTCCTCTGCAGCGCGCCGCTGTGGCAGTGGCGGTGGCGATGGCGATGGCGTTGGTGGAGGCGGAGGCGGTAGGGAGCGAGGGCGCAGGTGGGGGCAGGGTGGGACGGGGTAGGACGGTGACGGAGGCGGTAGCGATGGCGGCGGCGGCGGCGGCGGCGACGGTGGCGGGGTGGGGATGGAGGGGTGGCGGTATGGAGGGGGCGGTGCTCTCTTCTGCTGTGCGCTCTCCGCGCTCTTTAGACTCCGCCCACGCAGTCACACGCAATTTGCTCCCCCGTAGCGCGGCGAGGGCAGACACACGAGAGGCGGTCGCGGAGTGTGGCGGCGATGATAGAGAAGGTGGAAGAGGTGGGGAAAGCCAAGAAGGAAGAGCCAACGCGGAGCAGACTGAGATGGCAGTCATACTGGCGGTCGGGGCAGGGTGGCAGGATGCAGGTGGCTTGATTGAAGAGGAGTTGTGACGTGGGGAATGAACGTTGATCGGAGATGGTGATGGTGGGGTGATGTGGTGTCAGCATGGTGAGAGGAGGTGTAAGCAAGAGGAGGGTTCGCGCGCGGCCCCAGTCTATTTGAAAAGGTACTTCTTCGGCATTTGTCTGGTATTGATCGGAGAACCCAAGCAAAGCTATCAATCAGACAAGCCGGCAATATAATTAGTGTCGAAATTCCACCATCATCAGAATTCGAAGCCTAGGACCTCCCGGTCTGTGTCGCTGCGGAGAGGTATCGGCAATGTTGGCTCTGAGCTCAACTCAGCCAGTCTCAAGATCAGCGAAGATGAAAGTTCCTGGACACGAAGGCCAGCGGATGAACGTGAACCTAAAGACATCGCCCAAGAACGCAATAGCGCTGCACGCTGGGTGGCGTATGTGCGCGGCCGAGCTGTCGCTCATAATCCCACCAGCAGTAGGCGAGGCGGCGGCCGGAGCCAGCACGCTCGGGTGCAGCGGCGCCTGAATGCGGGGACAGGACGAGAGAGAGAGAGAGAGAGAGAGAGAGAGAGAGAGAGAGAGAGAGAGAGAGGCAGACATACAGAGAGGGGGAGGCAGAGAGAAAGAGGAGACAGAGAAAGCGAGAGAAAGAAAACGAGAGAGGCAGACATACAGAGAGGGGGAGGCAGAGAGAAAGAGGAGACAGAGAAAGCGAGAGAAAGAAAACGAGAGAGACAGACCACTAACAGTGAGTGAGTAAGCGAGAGCGAGAGGGGGGGAGAGAAAGATAGAGGAAGCGAGAGACACTAATGGACGGAACTGACTGTCCGCAGTGGTCCGAAGGAAGTGGACACAGTGGACAGCCGTCAACCGCCCACTCGCTCACCTGTTCGCCCTCTCGTCCCCTCATTCAATCGCTCGCCCGCCCGTACACTGACCTGCCAGCAAAATCATTCGCTCCCTCTACCGCTTCTACGCCTTCAGGGCTAACCAGTCGCAACCGCCGGAAGGAAGAGTCGCAAAAAGATCCAAGTGGATTTAAAGCAAAGTCATAACCACCCCGGCAGTGGTTTCTCGAACACCTATGAAGAGGGTAAGTGGTGACAGGTAGTTCTAGTACCGCTCTCACGCTAGATCGCCCGCCTAATCACTCAGTTTTTCAACCGCTCGCTCACTCACTCACACATACATTCGTACATTCACACACATTCACACTCTCCATCTCTCTCGCTCACTCACCAATCAGTCCTCCCATTCACTCGTCCGCCCGCCCGACTCGCTCATTTCCTCCTCCACTCGCCCACTCCTTGACTCACACACTCGCTTGACTGTCCTCTACGACAGACGACTTCTATCGCCCGTATTCAGATAAGGTTGTTACCTGTACACAACGCAAGTAATATTTATCTGAATTTCCGCCTGGCAGTACTTTACTTTTAGTCGCTGGGTACTATTTTCAAATTCTAATATTTTAGAGAGGGACTATTTTGTGAACAGAGTTCTTTCACTTATATTTAGGATTATTGTGACAGTGTTCAATAGGTTTATTAGAAAATACTTGCAAAGTAGAAAGCCACCGACCGACTATATTTTCCCTTGACCTACCTTTTCATTGTTTGTGGCAGTCTACAAAACGGATAATCTACGTTCCAAATGCCAGTAAATTTGTCTTAAGAAATCGAATATGTACTTATTTAAATGACCTACTCACATCTGGAAAGCGAAAGGAGCAATAATGCAAATTGTCCGCATTTTTGCCGTTTGTTCAACTGAATAAACTGGATGACGCAATCGCGAATATATTGAAGCGCAGTTGCTTGGAATCTGCCATGATGAGCTGTAGCCTTGAGTAAAGGCCTTATCTTTATATTCATTTTCATTGCTCTGTAATGATTTATTCCCGCGATAGAACGCATGGCTATTTCATGTCTACCACTAAGACTGATACAAGTTTTAGAAAGATAAAATGGTACTTCTTTGGAATTCACACTCTTATATACACTCAAAGTGAATCATGTCCCCTTTTCAGCTTTTATTTTCGCGCTTCTTCATTTCGTCTTTTGAATATTAAAAAATGCATCTATGCAAATTTCAATAGAGAAAACATACATTTGTGAGTATAATGAACGAGTATGAGAGGCGATAGTGCATTAAAATGTTTGTAAACTTGGGCAGAGTTTGTAAACATTCATCTGGCGCTTAATTATTTGATGCCAATAATAAGATAGGATCGGCACTACTGACGTACTGTTTACAGAAGCGCAATCTCTCAAGAAAAAATAACGTTTTCACAATATAATAAGCTATAAAATATCCCTTAAGTAACACATGCTTGACTCTATAGCACTCTAGTTTTCTCATGGCACGGAGTACTTCTTTCTTTGCATAATGTATATAACGATATAAATCTAAGGAAAGAGAGAAAGAGAACACAAAAACTGCCATATGAATTCATTTTCGGATACTTCTGATTTCATTTTGAGTGTAGAAAACTACATTATACAGAATCTAAGGGTGGCTAATCAACCGAAATGAAATCTCGAAGCATCCTCCCATCTCGAGGACCGACGTTCTTACTATGTCTGTTCCCGTGCTCGACCTGAGGTACCAACCAAACAAAACTAATTTCCCCTGCTGACTAGAGCGTGTATGTGTTTTTGATGGCGGCCGCCATTTGAAATGGAAATGAGCTCATGCAATATGGATCCAGCGGTGGCGGCGGTGGCGGCGACCGCGCGAGTTACAGGCGAATTCCAAAGCAGGTTGGGAGTCGGCGCTGTCATCGGTGGGGGTTGCTCCCAGAGTCGCGACGCGGCGAAGGCGAGCCCAACTTGGAGGGTGAGAGGGCGCGAGGCAAGGTGGACAGGACGACAGAGGGTCGACTAGAGATGCAAACGCACGCAAACAGTCGAAGATTTCACGGTAGGATATTGTATAACATATTGAGGTATGGGGGAGTCGAAGTCACGAAGATGGCGCAGATAGTGGCGGAGGTACCGGTAATACTGGGAAATAATAGTGGTAGTAATCGTGTTAATCGTTATGATGGGAGGATGGTGGTGTTGGATGGTGATAAAGGCAGAGATGATAAATATTAGTGATGGTGGATGTAATAATGGTGAGTTATGATGTTGGAGTGGTGATTTTGGTTTGATGGTAATGATAGCAGTCGTTGTGAAGAAACGAGTGGAAGGAATAGTTGTAGAAATACGAGTTTTATATCTGCATTTATTCGCATTTTATATGATGGTGGTTGAACCGAAGTCATTGTAATGAAATTGTAGGATAATTGTGGTTCTCGTGGATACGGCTGTGCTGCTTATCACCAATAAAATATTAATATTCTGAGTATGTCATAAATATTATCGCTATATCTGAGATTGCATTCGATTCTAATGACATACTTCACATTTCAGATAAACGGATAGTAAAAAACAGCACACACTTTCTCGTATAACGAAAAAAATCCCTAGAATAATCAATACATAAATTCTGAATTATGCGCAGGGAAAACAGCTGTATGCAAGTCGATTAATCATTTTGTAGTCAAATTCAATACCCTGTGAGATTCTCTTCTCCTGAACACAGTCCATCTATCATTCAACGACGGAGCGTACAGCGATTTCCAATCCCTTCGCGCTCTAATGCACTACACGAGCATTCTGAAAGCACCGCTCGGCAAGTGATTTCGCCTCCGAATGCGCGGGCGGAGGCACGGATCTCGGGCGCGGCGGAGCTCCAGAATGACAATTGGTAGCGATCGCCCGCGACCCGCAGGCCGGGGCGTCGCAGTCCTTGAGCCAGCACGTGCGATTGCTGGCTCCGAACGCTATTTGTATGCGACGGGACGACCTCCCGGAGGCACCGAGTTGCTCATGCAGCTCCAGGGCATGCGGCTGGGACGGGGGCGGAGAGGCAAGTTTCGGGTAATACTTGTATATGAATTCGGCGGGGGAGAGGCAAAATTATTTTGTCTCCTCCCAAGTAGAAATCTCGCAAGAAATTCAAGATGGTGATATTGGAAGAGAAGTACTGCTGAGGGGAAGGTGGCGATGATAATAATGGTGGGATAATGGTGATGATGGTAATAATGTCGTGGAGGTGATGAGGGCAATGTGTTGGTGGTGGTGATGACTGATGGTGGTGATGGTAGGTACATAATATAGCAGAAGCAACAGTTAAGATTCTTATCGCGAAAAAGAACCATTATAATTTATAAGTAATTGTATTCACGCTTGCAGAGTGTATTACACGTCTAAGGGAATGGATTTTGGGAAAATAGTACGCGTTCGAGTATAATATTTGCGCGTCGTACTTATTTCACGTTATCAGTAAGTGGCGCTCAGATCGTGTTTACGAATACACTTCTTGATAACTCCTCACAGAAATTATTTTTGCACTTCCTTTGTATTCAAAATCAATGTGTTTTCGTGGTTTCACAGTTTCTCTTGGTACTTTTAGAATACCACACCATCAAATAATGCTGAACCTCAGGAATCGTTGTAGTTTCATAGCTCATCGATATTTTCTGCAATCAAATCACGTTTAGTACCCTTTCAGGTTAATGAGCTGTGAACAACTATAACGAAAACTATTTTCCTATTAATTTCAAAGCTTCGTATCAGCAGACTATTTACGAGCAACAAACATTAAAACAACAACCATTGATGTTCATAATGATTCTAAGTTTTACAACCCCTTCTATTTATACCACCTGTGACCCAAAAAACTACTCGATCGTAAAATTCATGAAGATAAACGCGACGCCCCTGAAAGCTCTTCGCAAAGCCCTTCGTCGCCACCCCCTCGCCCACGATGCCTCCCCGCCCACTCTGCGAAGTCCCATCCCGTTCCGCACCAGCCCCGTTTCGTTCCCACCCACCCGGCCCCGCAACTCTTCACTCCGCGCTGCTTCCACCTGCGTCGGCCCCGTTCCGCCACGCGGCGACACGCCCACTCCGCGGCGGCGCCGGCGCTATCGCCAACCTGGCGTGAACCGCCGACCTTTCACGCTGCTCCTGACCCTCGCCCGCCCGCACCCGGCACCTGCGGGAGGGCTTCGCCTCAATCAGAGCAACTTCGTCAATGAACGCGCTCACGCGGTGGCTCGTGCTATTACAGGAGGGGTTGTGGTAGAGATCGGGATAACTTCGAGCGGTCTGAGGGTGGAAAGTGTGTTGTAATATGTGATGGAGATGGTGGTAGTGAATTAGCGGTGTTGGTAGCAATGATTGTGGTAGATGTGGAAGTGGCAGTGAAGGCTAAAGTAGCAGCGGTAGATATAGGTGAAATGTAATAGGAGATGAAAGAAGGGAAGAAAAAGTTATAGAACAGTTGACATGTGCTAATAGAAGGTTTGTTGCTATAACATCGCGTGTAGCCTGTTGCTGTGCTCCCTCAGATTGTCATTAAACGTATTAAAGATTATAAATCACGATTAAACATATTTCCCCATTTTAATGTTTTTTTTCTTCTTTCTTCCCCCAAAAATATTCGGATAAATTGGGATTGCTATAACAGAAATTCTTCAATAGAGAAATAATAATTGAGTGTTGCCAAACATCAAATTCGCCCAAATTTCACATACTTCACAAGTACAATTCTCTAGTTTTGCAGCAACGAAGGTGATGTCTGAATGAACTTTATTATTAAATATTAAATAAATGGATTCTGAAAGTTGAGTGATTAAATATAATTAATTTTCAATAGTAAGAATTCTATAACACTGCGTAAACGTTCATGCCAGCGGTATAAAGCGTTCACATATCGAAGTTATTTTAAGAAAACTAATGCTCAAGTATGAACCAGAAATGTATATAGTTATAAAGCATAAATAAATTTGTATTAAATGTATTAAATTTGTATTAAACTCTTAACACCAAGGTTTAAGAAAGGGCAAATATCGAAGCAGTAAACACGATATAAAAATTTGGGAAACTTCGGTATGCGGTTATCCATTTCTCATCTCTCATTCTATAAGACCTGCCTTTCTTACTATCACGACAGTGAAAGAAGTTGAACTTCGAAAAACTTCTCGAGCTTTTAATTTATCTTTCTCTGCTTTCGCCCTCTGCTGTATACCGGAGATTTCAATCTGGGACGATAAACCTCTATTAAAACAAATTACGAACGAGGCTCCAAATTTAAATTGGCTACATTAACAAGGCCGTTAAATCGAAATTTAAAACCCGTCGAAGCGAGTTTCCGAGAAATTCATATCGGATGCAGACTGTAGTGATGATAGAGAGCCGAGTGAGAAGGCGGAAAAGCTGGGAGGTAAAAAGCAACCACAGAGTGATCAAATAAGCACTATCAGTGTTGCTAGAACTAAAACAGAGAATTGCGAATTAAAATTGCGCAAAAATGCGTATCGGAAACATGTGAAACAAAATAAGTAATTAAATTATATCGTTCGAATGCTGTAGAAAGTTTAAAGGTATTTAGATCCGGTCAAGATAAGACTTTTGAGACCGGGAAATTGCTACTTTTTCCTTCGGAAAGGAAGTAATCTTATCAAAAAATGTTAATTTTAAAAATAATGATTAGAACTTGATATGTGAAATAAAAAAACAATTATTCTGTAAATTGCTTTAGTGCACAAATTGAGACGCGATAAAGGTCAGGACAGCGTATTTATTATTACCGTCAGTTCCTAAACTTTCCCAGACATAATAGGCTGAATGATTTTGCTGGTAGGTGATGGGACATCATATATCATATCATCACATTCTCATGTCATAACACCATCATTTTTTGTATTAAACGTTTATTTACAATATACGCGTACATGAAAACAATAAGTAAATTTGCTGACTAGATAATTCACTTTGAAGATGACATTCGGTAGTATCCCTCCATTAACATTATCATGATGGAGTAAAATCTGTATGAGGTTGTAAGGAAATGGGAGAGCTCCGAGAAAACCTAACGCAAAAACCCGATCTGTCCACAAATTTCATATGTAAGAATTCCAAAAGTATCCTTCAGGATTTAAACCCGAGTATTCAGCGGTGGAAAGTGAGTAGCCTGATCACGACGTAACACATTGGTCAACAGCGGAATGTCGCTTGATCTTTTACAAGTGATACAAAATATGGCAAAGAGATGCAACTGGCAACACTGTCCATCATCGCCGGCAACGTTCCTGTCAGTTATAGGCATTAGGCCTGAGGCGCCGGCACACGAGACGGACTCCAGGAACCGTCCGCCGGCAATCACGAAATAATCGGGTATTCACTCGATCGACCAACCAGTTTTCTACCTCCAATATGACTCCGCCTATCCCACGCGAGATTCAACACTAACTAAATGCTAGGTGCTGGCAACATGGCGGTTCTTTCAGGCAGCACTTTACGAGAAAACGATTTATCATCCTACACAAGCTGCTCATTTTGTTTTCCCGAAGCGATGAATATTTAGCAGTGAAAATGAATTTTGAAAAAAATCCGTGTATAAAACAATGCTTGCAATACATCGTATTTTACAAAATACGTTACATGAAAATTGCCTTCAAAGTGATATTTTCTTTCCTTTCTACTTAAAAACATTGATATCGATTCATTACAAAATAATCAACAGCAATGTAAATATACAAAAACCTTTTATGATAACCCTGGAAATCTTGACCAGCAATTAAATTCCGTTGTAATGAGCAAGAGACTTTTGTTCGATATACTCTTATATCCACAGATCTGTTCAGCGTTTCGTAATAGGGGAATTCTGAACCAGCGATTGCAGTTCGCGTAAACCAAACGGCACTGTGCTTTCATTGGAACGAATTGCGCCGGGAAATGTTCAGCCACCGTCGGTGATAAGTTTGAGGCGTGTAAACAAAGTTTCCCCTCGTTTATCACTACGTCAACCACTTCCTAACGGTTGGCGGCACAACGATAAACTAACCCATTTGTTTTTGAAGGAGCTATGGCCAATTAGTATTCACTCCGGGTGCATATACGTGTCAACGAATTTTGTATCTTACGAGATATTCTTCACGGTTTTGAATGCTTTCTATCTAGTAGGAGGAATGCGGCACCCCTATTTATAGCACTAAATGAACACGACCAACTGCCTCATCTAGAACGAGCTTCATATTTCATTCAATTTATTATTATTATTATTATTATTATTATTATTATTATTATTATTATTATTATTATTATTATTATTATTATTATGATAATTAGTATTATTATACATTAATTTTAATAATTATATAATAATAATAATAATAATAATAATAATAATAATAATAATAATAATAATAATAATAATAATAATAATAAAGGATAAGTGTGACGTGAGTTATATGAAAAACTGAAACAAAAAACTAATTTTTTAACATCTAAGAAGAATTGGATTTTTTAACACTAAAATAAAAATACTCCATTTTTCAGTAATTCGTAGTAATTGCATACGTGTTTTTTTTAATTATATGAGATTAATATAAATTTACAATGCCTCCAAGCTGGCACTGCCTGTTACAAAGTCGATGCAATTCATTAATCAAAAAATGAAGATTTTAACTGAATGTATGCAATAGAAATGTATACTTTGTAAGATTTGCTCACAAAGACTTTTATATTAGAAAAACTTTTATATTAGAAAAACACCAATCTTTGCAACTCTCATGCAAAGCGTTTTCGCTTTCATCTCTACAGTACCTTCCACAATACCTATCCAGCCTATTCCACTAATACTAGAGGGCAAATGAAAACAAAATGTGTGCGCGAAGATCGTTAATAGCATTCGATATCCTCGCTTATGAGGGAAGTTCCAGAGCTCGAACTCCTCGGCGATGCCAACTCTGCGAAGTCAGCAGTTGGCGGCGGAGGCGGCAGGCGCAGGAGCAGGAGCAAGAGGCAGAACCGCAGGTCTTTCTGAACGAACTCTGGGAGCGCGAACCGAGGAGGCGGGCGGGGCGGGGCGGCGGCGGCGGCAGCGTGTAGGCAGGAGCTGCGTAGGCTCCCGGAATGCGGTGGGGCCGCACCAACTCGCTGCCTCACCCGCTCGCTCGCTGTTCCAAGATCGGTCGGATCCACAGGCAGCAGACGCGACGAGACGAGAGAAAGTGACGGAAAGTGCCATGAGGGAAGCAGCTATGAAAGCGAACTAAAGATATGGATGTATTTCATTAATTGATTACTGATTCCCGGCGCGTCAACTGCTAAGGTCATTAGTCCCGTACGTGTAGTGCATGCTTTTTCCTCGAGATGTGATCCTCCCCGCCCGATAATGAGATTCAGCGCCGACCTATCATTGACTAGCGGGGTTTTCCTCAACCAGGAATCTTCCACCAGCGGGGCACCGCGTCATACGCCGTTTGTTAGGGTACTGCTCCGATTCATGCCATTCGCCGGTATTGACCAGAGAAACCACGGAAAACTACCGATCAGAGCAGCCGGCCGTTAGACTCCTCCTCCAGAGAGCGACTGAACTCGACCTAGCTAGTGTTGAAAATCCTGCCACCGTCGAGACTCTAATCTAGAACCTCCTGGTCAGAGGCATTGTAGGATGTATTCGATTTAATATGATTTACTTACTGAAAAACTATCGTGAAATCTGTACGTCACGTAGGGGGAAGAAGAATAATCTGCGCACTTTTCCTTAAACTGCACAATTCCTACCCCACTCTTATACATAAGATACTACTGGAGATTTGAATAAACATGCCTAAATGTGTTGATAGCAACATTTGAGAACTAAAAATGTTCTTCCACAGTGATAGAAAATGTATTTGCATCGGCATGGCATGCTGGGGATAGTCGATCAGAGCTGGGCGGGAGGGGGGTTCGTTGCAAGGCGCGAGACCATGGCACAAGGCGGCGTGGCAGAACACAGCGAAGGCGGAAGGATGTGGCAGAAAGGAGCGGAGAAGGGGATGTTGAGGGCAGGAAGGGCTGGGGATGGTCGGGACAGAACTGAGTAAGGAGAAAGGGTCGGGGCAAAGCGCGAGGTCCATGGCGCAAGGTATGACAAGATATGGAAGGAAGGGGGAGGGGCGGGGCAGAGTGAGATAAGTGTCGAGACAAGCGAGCCCTAAGGCACAACGCGTATGGCAGAACAAATAGGGCAGAAATGGCAGGGCGGATGCGGTTGGGCGTGACTTGGGTTGAGTGGGGAAGATGGGGAAGGGGTCGATGTAAGGCGCGTGTCCAATGCACAAGGCGTTTGGCAGGACAAGGGACGGCGAAGGAGGTAGCTCGTGGCTGGAACGGGCGAAATAGGGTGTGTTGAGGGCAGGGTGGGCTGGGGATGGGCAAGGCGCAAGATATCACTAGATACGGAAGGATGGAAGAAAGGTGTGGCAGAGTGGAGACAAGAAGCGAGACGTAAGACGCAAGGCGTGTGGGAGAACGAGATAGGGCTGAGGCAGTAGGGCGTGACTGAAGATGGGCGGGGCAAAGTGAGTTGAGTATCGAGACAAGCGACACCCAAGACGCAAAGCGGAAGGCCTAAGGTGCAAGGCGTATGGCAGGATGAGGTAGAATCGAGGCGGGAGAGCTTGGCTGGGGGTGGGCGGGGCAGCTCTGTCGAGGTACGGCGCGAGGCGTGCTCGGAGGGCTCTCGACTGCCGAGCTCCTTTCGATAACCCTATCAAGGGGGACAGCGAACAGTTAGGAAGCGGCCGTCCGCCCTCCCACCCGGGCTGTCGAAGGGCCACCCGAGAGTTTGTGCCCTTCGCCGTCGCGTCGACACGAAGTTCAGCCCGTCCTTAGTGTCGCCTCCTCGAATGCCTTCGCAGGCCGCCAACAGCCCGCTTCCGGCCAGCGTTAACTTCCCCAGAGGTTCGCCCACGCGAGCAAATGGAGAGACACGCCCCCTTAGGTGCGATGAATGCCTCTTAATCATGGGGTAGTAACTCTGTGGAAGCTATACGCTTACAAGCAAAATGTCTTTTACATGAATGGTGACGCGAAATTGCCTACGACGAACCACATTCCAAGTGTCAGCTCAAGGCATGATATTTATGTGTTCATAATAGATTTTGAAAAGCTCACGTGGGAAATGTTAAAAACGAAAAATCACATTTTCTTTTTTCACGGCTCTTTAAGTAAAATGCAATACTATTAAAATGAAAATGCACTTAAATCGATAATTTGAATAAATTAGTTATCTCTGAAGGTCGCAATGCGTCATCACCGGTAAATCCAGTCTCCTTTGATTAGAGTATTTTGCTTCTTCTTTAAAATTACTGCTTTGGACTTTGAGATTCTTCTACGTAATCTTCTCAATTACTTAGTGAGCAATTTCTTTTCTTGAAAAATATCTTTCCGCACAGCAAGGTAACTTGCTAATTCCAACAATTGTTTTTTCATATGATTTTCTGGTACCGCTATATCATCTTAAAACACCAATTAATGTGATGTATCAAATAACGGACAGATATTGGAAAAATTTAATACGAACTTACATCAGGGTTTATTGTCGCAAGCAATGGGAGAGATAAACCCGGGGTGAATGCATCACTGCGTTATTCACATACAGATGAAATGGTGTTTCATTTCATTTACAGGTAATGTAAAACTGCCAGATACCGCTAGAAATTTTTCCACGTTTGATTGATGAAATTTCGAAGAGCTCAATGTTTGTAGATGTTGTATCGCTACTTGATGGGTCTTAATATCAACCACCAATTCTGGGAATCATTAGCTTATGTAAGATTGTATGATTATAAACAAAAAGAAACGCACGCAGAAGAATATTTCTGTTCTCTTACACTTCTTCTAAATGTTGCTAAATGCATAATCAGTATTTTAAAAAAGTATGAGTAATATCTTTTTAACTTAAATTTGAAGAATATAAAACTACATGCGTCACAAAACTTATAATGTAAAAAATTATAATTTATATTTTCATTGATGAATCAAAATGTGTGATTTTTACGAGAAATAAAAAGCGGATCTGATAAGCACACTTATGATTACAGGATATGTAATCGAGTTGACAGAAGATTCCTCCATTTCGAAGTGCGGGAAATTCCTTCATGCGTGAACGTGCTGATATCTCGAAACTAAAATAAACAACGGTGAACAAATAACTTAACAGTCACCATCAATTCTTGTTTATGTCTTTCCACTCAATACGATTTCGCAATAAATTTACAAATAAAAAATATGAGGTAAAAACAATCAGGAGTCCATTTTCAAGCACTCCACTGGAATTGAATTCAGTTTTCTAGTACTATTTAATGTGTGAAAAATATTTATTTTCTCTCGCAGATCTTGCAAGATGTTTTTGACGCATGAATGTGCTAAAATGTGGTCCTTGATCCCTACAATAACACAAAGTCAAAATCTAAAATTTAATCAAAAGTTTTTAAAATCCCCTTTATTCCCTGTTCACTTAAAATAAAATGCCATATTTTATAGCCGTTTCGATACAAATGTGTAGCAACACTTTAGAATCCCAGATATAATAAAGAGAACGTCAGGATGCCGCGATTTTGGGACTAATTACAAATTCTACTTTCACGAACAGAGTCGGTTTAACAAACACGAGTCGAGTCGAAACGAGGTCCCTCACACATAAACTGAATACTAGAAAAACGCAGTAAAAACTTGTCACGGTAACGTAATGGCCATGGTTAGCCCAGAAACGAGTCAGGTCATAGCGTTGTCATAGCGACTTCGAAACTGGCAATTTGCGAGGTGTACGACGACAGGGAATGAAAGCACAACGACCACACCTCTCATTTCTTCACGAAATATAGTTTCCACACACTGAAGATGCGAAGAGTGAAAATCGCTAATTCTTACAAGATGTTAACGAGAAATTTACGCAGTTCTGTTTGAAAGAAGAAGCGTCGTATAATCATATTTTGCCACAACATAAGTAAAACGATTACCATATTCATGTGACTCCCTGCATCTTTTTCCTGTATCTACGTTTATAAGGCGCATGAAGCAATAACCACTTCTCTCAATTCTGGAATGGTGAGCGATAAAATTAAAATTGAAGGAATGACATTGCAATCGACAGTGTTTTCGAGTATTTTACAAATAAGGAATAATGTTCTCCAGCTCTTCAAAACTGTGATGTGAATTCTCAAGATTAAGAACATAATAAATTAAGATAATTTTAAAATACGAATCCAGAATTGTTTTCAAATTTTTAAGTCCCCTCTAGTGGAAAACGAAACAATCTTTATATTACCTCCTAAATAACCCCAACAAAGTAAAACAAAACAAAGGAACTTGTTTGTACTCATTATCGCAGTGGGAAGTTTTATCCATTGCACTACATGGCGACACAGAACACCTTCAGTCTTGTATTACGCGTCAATTTAAAAGGCCTGTCTCATGTTTTGAAGTAGAGATGCGACATCGACAGCAAAACATCGATGTTCAAAATGCATCGACCCAAAACCATTGTTGTTTTTAAATTTCGAGGTTTATAAAACTATTTTTATTAACATCAGTGTTTACATGCGGGCGGGGGGAGTGATTTCATGTCTCGGCGGTCCGGTTTATTAATTTATAACTGAGATGTAGCACACAAAACAAAGTTAAAAAAATTTCAGAACAATTAACAAAATGTTTATTATGATATTGGATAATACAAAAATAATGCACTACATTGTCAAAAAAATTCGACAAACTTATTTTCCACACCTGGGGGCTTAGGTCAAAAAACGTTCAAATTACGAATATCTGATATCCAAAATACGAATATCTGAAAATAAATGTGTTTTCTATTACTATACTTTTCATTGAAAAATAAAGTATCAAACAAGTAAAAACATAGAGCTGAAAACATCGTTAAAAAACATCGGAATTAATAAATCGATGTCTGTATAAAACGACCGATGTTTTGAAAACATCGACATCAATGTCGCATGCCTATCTTAAAGCCCCTACGTCCGACGCCCTCAGAAGGGCAGAAGGTCCCTCCGCGGGCGCGCATCGCACCGCGCGTTCTTTCGAGCGTCGCCGACTGCGGAGGGCCCTGATGAGTATTTACGAGCAGTTATGCAACTCATCTCCGGACGCCGCGACCGCCGCTCCACCGAGAACTTTTTGCTGCGTCGGCGGAGGCCGACATCCACTGCGGGGGCTCACGACGGGCGGCGAGGAGGACGAAAGATGGCGGAGGGGCGAGAGAGAGGAGGAGAGGAAGGCGAGGGAGCGGGGAAGGTGTGGAAAGTGCCATTAAGCGGCTACAAGGGAGAGGGACGAACCAAAGGGTTAGCGAGAGGAACGCGTCGGGGAGGGAAATGAGGTGGGGAGAGGAATGGTGTGAAAATGATGGGGAAAAGGTGAGTGAAGTTAGAAAATATACGAAGGGAGGCGCGGGAAGCGGAGGTAGAGGTGGCTGAATGGGCAATGAAGAGACGGGGTGCGGGGGGATGAAGCCGCACTGCAGGGGTTCACAACAGGTGGCGAACAGGCGAAAACAGGACATGGCGGGCAGATGAAGAAACACCATGGAACAGGGAGGGTTGGAGGCCGACGTCGAGAGCGAGAACCGTAAGAGTGCAACGGGGATGTGTAGGAGATACGGGGATGAATGGTATGAAGAAGATTTGGTAGCTAAAAGATTGAAGGAAGTGCCAAGAGATGATCAAAAAACGGATCACCGTGGGAAGGGAGAGGAATGGTGTGGAAGGGAAGGGAAGGGGGAGTGGCGATGATGGTGCAGAGATTACACGAATGACGATGAGCGTGCGGCCGAGGTGAAAGAAAACGTAAGGAAGAAACGCGGCGTGTTGGAACGAACGGCAGATGCAGCGAGGGTGAGAGAATGGGCCAAGGGCCGGGAAGCGGGGAGGCAATGTCGAGAAAGGGAAGCACTTAGACGAAGGGCTGAGAGGGGGGAGTTTGGAAAGGAACGAGACGGGCAGGGGCCGGGGGCGGGCAGGAGGCGGGGCGGGGGCAGCGCGGTAGTGGTCAAGTGGATGACCCTCGGGACTGGCAAGTGGAGCAAACGCGACCGCGGCTGAGGTGACCGTGGAAACGGATGCAGTGGCTCGTGCAAGCGCTGGAAGAAAGCAGCGGCCGCGGGAATTGAGGTAAACGAAGCGACGTCTGCGAGCGTCGGGATATGAGGCGGCGTGGCAGCCACCACTTCCAGGAAGCGTGGGCGAGTCGAGAACAGTTCATGAAGGAGTCTCGGAGAGAGAAAGAAATACATGTGTGTCGAAGGTAGCTGAAAAATTGTGAGGTAGCGAGAAAAACTTGTTTGTAGAAGAAACACACATGCCTCTCATATTATAGCAAACGACAATATTAACAGGAATTTAGGAAGCCAACATGTGAAATGTAAATATGCGACTTACTAAATATATTAGTTCATAATAATGTGATTCACAGAGGAAACGAGGAATGCAAACAAACACCTTTTAAAGAGCCGCAGCTAACGATGTATTATATCTGAATACATGAATACAATGAACATACAATGTTAACGGATAATGAACAATCAAGAAAAAAATCTTACACACAAATCTCCACGAGCATATAAAAAATACGAAAAAAAATCTTGCTGAAAAATTTGAATTCATAATGACGAAGTTACCGGGAGCGGAAAGATGAGCGGCGGCGAGGGCGGAGTGGATGAAAGTGGCGAAGGCCGGGAGGACGGCGGGGGCGGGGAGGACGGCGAGGGCGGGGAGGACGGCGAGGGCGGGGAGGACGGCGAGGGCGGGGAGGACGGCGAGGGCGGGGAGGGCGGCGAGGGCGGGGAGGACGGCGAGGGCGGGGAGGACGGCGAGGGCGGGGAGGACGGCGAGGATGTCTCAGGCTGCGGGGGTGGACGGCACAAGAAACAAAAACAACGCAGATCGCGGAGGCGGCGAAAATGGCGGCGCCCACTCAGCTGACTGCGGCCAACCAAGATCGACAATCTTCCCCTGCCCCTGCTACGCAGTCGCATTCGTCGCCACCGCCGCCGCAGTCGCCACCGCAGCCATCGGTATATTTAGCAGTGACAGGCCGCGCCTCCGCAGAGCCACCTTAGCGGGAGAACCTCGTTGGGCAGGTCGCGCGCGCTGGCGAGCAGCGAGAGGATACGCACGCGAGTGGGAGAACCAATGCAAAGCAGGTGGCTTGGCCCCCTGCAGGTTGCCAACGTAAGGAATGAGTGAACGATGCTTTTTGTGAGCGTATATACTGCCGTGCGGATGAGGAGGCTGGCCTTGAGGAGCTGGGAAAACGAGCGCGTGAAGAGACGGAATAAAGAGTTTAGCGAGGATGATGAAGAGGTGGAGGGTCCGAGACGGATAGACGCAGATGGTACGAGTAAAGCGGGGAAGTTGGAATAGAGTCAAGGGAATAGGCTGGATGGCAACAAGGCGAGGAGTTTCATACAGCAGGCATGCGAGTGAAGGGAAAGAACGGATGGTCGCGGGGGAGGGGAGGAAGGTCGGTCAGCGGCCTTCTGGGCAAATGGTAGGGAGTGACTGGACAAGAGAAGGGACAAGGGATTCAGCGGGCAAGAGAATGGAGGAAGGGGAAATCTACGAGCAAGCGAACCGACGAACGCGGGAAAGGACGGACGAGCGAATGAGTGGGCAAGAGGATTGATCGAGCGTGTGTGGAAACGCAATGTAAGATGGAATCGATGTACTTGCGGGTGGGCGGACGGGCGAGTGCGGCGGTGGGCGGGTAACACAATGAGTAGGATGGGCGGGGCGGAGAGACATCAAGAGAGTGCGGGAGCTAGCTTCGCTCGCTCTAGAACCCGTTATCGCCGCCCCAAGTTCCACCTCCCACCACCCGCTCTCCTTCCAGGCGGCGGCGCGACGCGACGGTTCCCAGGTGTGGTTGGCGAAGTCTCAGGCCTCGAGGCACGCTTGGAATGCTTCAAAGAACGAAGCCCCTGCCAGGAGATACACGAGGAGTTTAGAAGTGTCCAGTACGGTGAATGGCAGCAAACACGGCATTACGATTGTTTGTTCAGGAAGAAAGACGACTGTCAGGGTGGCCTTCGTCGTGGGGAATATGAGAGAGAGAGAAAGAGAGAATGCTACTGGTTTTTAAGTTTCGAAATAAACTCGCAATCGTAACATTTTCCTTTGGCTAGCATACATTGATAACGTTCACAGGAAATCACACCGAAGTGGACTGATAAGCATTCCTGTCAGTTTACTAAGAAATGAATGTGTTTTTCTTAGTACAATGTTAAACGACTTTGATATACCTACGAGCAATAAACACTCTCCGATATTCACGTACAATGATAACGTTTACAATGTCATAGACTGCACCGTTTTGATGCCCTAGTAAATCACACTGAATCCCTCGGCTGTATTCAAAAATACATGAATGTCGCTCGTTTTCGGTTGCTTAAACGCCCACCCCACACCACAGCCACACTGACGCCTCCGCGGCAAAGCCGCGCCGCTCCGCGCCGAACAATCGGAAATTAATAATCGATAGTCCTAAGCCGCATCTGCTGGTCTCCGCGGAGCTGCTGCGTGGAATTTCCTCCCGCAGGAGGAAGCGGTATAATCTCTCGCCCACGCGAAACGAAGCTACAACGGGGCGGCGCCACACCATTCAGAGGAGAAGAGAACTGTGGAAGGGACGATCAAGAAAAATGATTTTTGAATGATTGATTGGCTATTTTGTGTTTCCGAACGCGTCAACTGCTCTTGGTCAGTCGTCCCGTAAGCATTATGTAGGTTACAACCGAAAGGTAATGATGTTCATCCCACTAGAACGTAAAAATTGGTGCCCTCCATCACGTCGGCTTGCGTCCTCCCCTCCAAGTATCTCCGCCAACAAATTACCACCCAAAAGCTCTTAAATCCAACGTTGTGTACTATCTAGTGCATGTAAGTAAAACGCAGACAAGAAGGAATAAAGATGACGAAGGAGAGATCCCACATGGCCCGTAGCCCTTTATGTAAGCTACTCCTCCGACATTTCCCAAGTATTGATTGCAGAATCAACACAGCGCCTTAATCAATGAGATTTTAGATTCCGGTTTCCGAATGAGTTAAAGGTACCGTTGTTGTACAATAAATGGTCAGAAGAACTTTAATATTTTCTTTCCAAATACGACAAAAACTCCAGCAATAGAACATTTTTGAAAAAGCAAGAAATTCAATGAAAAAAAATTCTGTCTAATGCGTATTATAAATTTAAATAATACAATTAAATTAACGAGAAATTACATCTAAATTATTACCAACCAATGGAGAATTTTAATGTCTTAGTAATATGTCACGAGAAAGACGCATTGAATGCGTAACGGGATGGTCTGCGCAAACTGACTTAGCAAACTCTTCCGAGATTTTTTTTCGTATCACTAACCGCATTCACTTTTTGGCATTTTGATTGTAAGTTGGTGAAGAGCATCACAGTGGAACGAGTGCATTGACATAGTACCATATATCCTCCATTGGGTGTGGGTGATCAGGATTTATGGTCATTCGATACAGATTTACTGTGAACGTTTAACATTGTGCCAGCCACAGCGAATTAATAACGGCCGTCGTGTATGCCATGGTAGTTTGAAACCTGCAGGAAAGCCAAAGAGCGTTGCAGATATTAAAAAGCACAAAAGATTCAGTTATATTTGTCCTGCAACAATAGCTAAAAATTTGGTATTGTGAGGCATCTGTAGCTGCGAGGATAGAGAATACCATCTATAACAATAATAATAATAATAATAATAATAATAATAATAATAATAATAATAATATTAATAATAATGAACTGGATAACCAACATTAGAAAGGAGAGCCGTAAAGATCTTGGCTCTAAGTATCGTGTGCTTAAATCCTGCCTTGGGCATGGTTGCACAGGGAAGACATTTTCGATGGCAAGAGACTGCCCTACAACGGCGCGTATAGAGCGGTGTACTACTGTGTGCAACACTGAACCTCCCAGACGGTAAGGGAGGGAAGCTGTTCTAACAGTGTTCAGTGCACGGATTTGGGACACAGGAAGGGGGGTGGGCGGAGGGTAATTGAAACACACGCACGTAGCGGCGCCGGCTGGAGCAAGCAAGCGCGTCGGCGTGGACGGCCGATCCATTTCCCATGATCTGGCGGACGCTCATTTGCATAAGAGCGGAGGTAAACGTCGGGGTGTTAGCAGGCTCCGCCGCCCTTGCATACTCCTTTCCACCAGCCGCCGCCACCTCCATCGCAGGCCCTGCCACCTCCACGACCACGCACCGGGAGAGGTCGCTCAGGGTATCAATTGATGTCACAGGATTTTCCGCACTAGCTACATAACCAGGTCGAATTCCATCAATGTCTTGAGAAGAATTCTAGCGGCCTGCTGATCTCATCTGTAGTTTTCCGTGGTTTCTCCGATCAATACTAGGCGAATGCTGGAGCAGTATCTAACAAACGGGTCACGGACCGCGCGCGATATTCCTTCCCATTGCTTGTCCTATCCTACTCCTCAATTAAGCACACTTAGAATTACATGCACTACACTATCACACATTCCGGGAGAGCGGTCAGGAGCGCAGAACTTGTCAACTTGTCGCGGCTGGGGCGGTGGGAGATACCTGGCAGGGGAAAATCCCGCTAGCCGACAATAGATCTTCGCCGGAACTCACCATCCAGCTAGGGAAGATCACCGCCATCTCACGAGCAAAAAAAATGAACTGCACTTACGGGACTAATGACCTTAGCAGTTGACGTGATCGGAATAACTATCAACAATCAATCCATGTCCACGCCATAGCCGCAACTATCACAACCGCTCGCCCTCCCCCGCCCTCTTTGCTCCCGCGACTGCCGAAACATCCGCGTCTCTCTACAAGTGTTGAAGTCAGTGCTCGTCAAACGTAGGAACTTGTGAGAAAATGAACAGTTTTTAAATCTTACTGCGATATACTAAAAAGAAATCGAGACAGAAACAAACACTTTCATCAAACTATACATCTCAGCGAATGTCTCATGTCCACATACACATACACCATAACCTGAAGCTCACACAATCAACAATGAGATAGTGACAGTTGTGGGGGTATACAAGGAGCGGTTTCCGGGAGTCGTCTGAGTTCAGTGGAGAAACCCCGGATTAGACAAGTGTGACACTACGATCTTCCGAAAATTTCTCCGGTAGCTACTAGTAGCTCCCTATCGACGGTTTGGCGATATGTGGTGTTGGCCAATAGTTCCCAAGTTGACGGCGCACCGTCGCCGCCCTCGCCAGCCCCGCAGCTCTATCCTCACCTCCACCCTCCGCCGCCACCCTAAATAATCCGAACCTCTTCACCACAACCGTAACCGCCATCCACCACCGTTTTATGCTCACGTCACAATCGCACGACCCGCCCCCCTCAAAGTGCGTACGTCACTAGTTGATATATGGTGCCGCCACTCTCACCACCCGGGCAGCCTTGCATTCGTCCTCGTCCTCACCCTCAACCACAACCACAACCACTCCCCGCCGCCACCATTATTCACATCACAGCCGAATCCCCGCTTCGAATCCAGGACACTATTTTATGTATCCGCACTCGTGTCATCTAATACTAACAAAGCTGCTTGGTCGAGCAGGGTTGCAATTGGATAGTCCGTGTTTTCTTAGAGCGTTTGTTTGAACACAACTTTTCGTACGGTGTGGCGACATACTGATGATAAAATGAAAGCTGTCCCTGAGCTTGTGCTTTATGCATTACCTCCCATACGCTAAAACACCAACAGCCGTCGCAGCCGGGGCGTCATTCACTCTCGCAGGCCGTCCTTTCACACGCTGGCGCCGCTGGCGCTGTCACCGCCGCCGCCGCCGCCTCAGGCGCTGTCCGCCGCACAGTCCAACCGGCTAGCCGGCAGCCGCAGCGTGTCCACTCGTTTATGCATCAAGCCGGCGGAGGGCGCCAGCCCGACGGGAATTAGCCCCTGAGTAGCGTGTTTTCCTTTCCGCTCGCACCGTTCGCCTTCTGTCCTCCAACTTTGTTCACACACCCACCCATCCATCGCTCGACCCGATCGCTCATTCTCCCCTACATTCACCCAAACTGCTACATTGCGACTCCCTTTCCTGTTCTCCGACTCTTGCTCTATTTTCTGTCCGGACAAACACTCACCTCACCTTCACAGCCTCTCAATTCTCGCCACCGACCCTCTCAACCCTCTACCCCTCCCATATAAGCACTTACTCACATCCTTTCTCCTTCCCAACAGCCCAGCAACCCCCTCTGTCTCTCTCTCTCTCCCTCCATCTGTCTCTCTCCATCTGTCTCTGTCTGTCTCTTCCTCTCTCTCCCTATGTCTGTCTCTCCCTCTCTCTCTCTCCCCTCTGTCTCTGCCTCTCTCTCTCCCAACCACTGACACTACTTCCCTGTTGTCCCTTGCGTCGCTCGCCGTTTTCATACATCACGGGACGATAACACCCCGCGTGTCTGAAGCGCCGGCGCTCGGGCGTGTTTGAGCGTGAAGTCAAATGGGTGACAATATTTACGTGAAATTCCATCCGCGTGCGTTCACAAAGGAATAATGCTACAATCGTCTGTTTATCGTATCAATGTATTTTCTGGTACACATTATTTCCCACGGCTATTACGTGCTTGGTTTATAAATACGTGTTGACGTGTTACTACTAGCTATTCCAATAAAATTGTGAAGTATGATATCTTTCGAAAACTGTAGCATAATGTACAAGTTTTCCTAAACAACACGATTAACGATCAAATGGCCTCATCTACTTAGGTAACTTCCAGAAATATAATACTTCTAGGGACCACGAGTACCTAACACAGACAAGTTCCTCTGCGCAACATTACGATACTTGAAAAATCTAAACCATACACTTACTTCCAATTTTCTACTTTACCTTCGGTGTTCTGAAGATAATTATGATTTAAAATTTAAAGAATTGGGAGACTACTACATTTTTTACGACTCATCTGATTCTGAAGTATTGACTTCATTTACAAATCCCACGCTCATCAACACCTTTGAGAGTCATCAACGCCAGTGGAATTAATGGTTTTCCAATTAATTATCCGCAAATGAATTATCGCACACACAAAAAATTCGTCAGTACATTATTCAAAACGGTACATCATTTGAATGTTATTAGCTCGATATCCCTTTAATGCGTTTGTCATTTGCAGTCATAAATAATAATGATGAAATGAAAAACGTCTGATAGAATAATGAAAATACGGTTTTTAGCAACTATCCACAGGCATGGAATTTATCTATCTAATGAATTACACATTTCACGTAAAAATTACTGAATTATGATCATATGCGAATGTCAACGCACGTTTTTCATTGCACTCGTATTACCGTTTAAAAAACGTTCGTTCGCATTCACATTCATTGTGAAGAGAAATGCACTTCGTTACACTTCAATTCTATTATTGGAGAAAAGTAGCTATCCATGAAAAAATAAACTGTTTACAGGGTTTGGAAAAAGACATCTAGGGGGTTAATTTACTAGCGGAGTAGCCTTCTGTACACATCATCTCGGGTTCGATTTCCATCGAGAGCTCTCGATATTCGAAACTGGTGCAACGGGGGAACCGTTGAAACGCACTGCAGCAAAATGCAGCAAATTAAAACCTCTCAACGCAATAATGCCGGGCGACGTGCCGGCCACACATTAGCACAGAAAAACCGTCGACAGCTAAGCACGCACTCCCACGGGATTGTTGCGCCATTTAACAAACAAAAAACTAACACATACACTCTTGTCAGTCGAGTCCGTCATTGTGTTGATTCTCGATCCTTCCAAATCATATGGAGGAGTGGTTGGAGAGTAAATATACAATTGATAATTTCACGAACGTTGGCGAACTTGTGCTGTATACTGCGACTTTTACATTGCAGCCTGTGACATTTCATCAGCTATTACGGTGCTATTCAATCGGGATCTTACAGGTCATTACAGTGACGTCACTGAGTTGGCATTCAACCTTCCGATTAGATGACACCATACCCGCTGATTTATGCAACCAAGGTTTTTTTGGGGGATCCCCCGAGTGCATCCCACAATCAGTTTTCCCTCACCTCCACTTCCCAGCCTCTCCCCTTTTCATTTCTCGCTATCTCAGTAGACATAGCCCAACTGCATCCCTTTTCGTTCATCCGGCGTATCGGAAGGAGTAAACGTTTTTGCTAAGTTTCTATTCTATTCAAGGGAAGTAAGGCAAATAGATGTTCCCGCACCGTCCAGAGAAATACTCGAACACAAGTGAACATGACAGAATTGTGGGTTGTGAGTGTTGAGTCAGCGGGGTAAGAAGATGCTCGTGATAGGATTCAACTTCTGTTTCCACAAACGTCTGAGTATGATTTTGAACGTTGACAGTGCTCTAAAAGGATGTGCAAATGCTTCTTGAAAACAGACAACAATGGATCAACTGTGACCGTCCACTATAATTCTAAGCAGACCACGGTAAACTTAGAAAATTAAAAGCTCAACAAGAAGGGAAACCGAACGGGATACGGTCCTTCTACGCCTTTTGAGGAAAGTAATTAAACGGCTTAGTGAACGTTATCGGAATGCAGTCGGCATACGCCTGGGTTTTTCAATTTCAGCTAGCGGGTCAGCGTGAGGTGGTTTGCACTTCGCAGTTCACCAGCACACGGCCCGCCCGGCGTCCAATTTCTCTCTCTTCCGTTAGTGGCTGTGAAAAGTCATTTCTGCAGGCCCCTCCCCGCTCGCCCTCCTTCCCCCCAGGTGTGCAGTGGTCCCCGCACGCGCTATTGGCAAACACTTCGGTCCGAGGGACCCAATCGCGGTTGCCAACTCTGGCGGCGCGCGTTCGGCTTAAACAGAGGGCCGTTCTAGCTGACTGCTTGGCTGAACGCATGGCTGTCGATATCGGGAGAGGCTGATGAAAATGGATTCTTTTCCAATTCCGAGTTGCTATTTTTAATGTACCGAATGTAAATACGTGTCAACATCGATTTGTGCATGTTTTCGTTGCACGACTGTGCCAGTTTTGCGTCGCGGAAAATCAGACTTTGCTGTACAACGTGAAAAATATTTCGGTGTAAACAATTCGAATAAGCAAATTTTTATAAATTTATTGCAAGTAATTTGAAACGCAAATTATATATTTTGAGGGGCTTGATTCATGAATATTGGGAAGGATTTCTTAACTTCATTTTTGTGAAATTTTGCTCTAGATATTTATTATGCTTTTCATAAAAGAGTAGATATTGACGTATGCGCAGGAGAACACAGAGTAGCTACGCCCATCACGCATTACCCTATTAAATCAAAAGCGAATTGATTTCTTTCGTTTGACAAAATAAATACGGTGAGTGAAATCTTGGGAATGGAAACGTATACTTCATTAATCCACAGTCTCATTATAAATAAATATATAAATTAAGATGTACAATACCATTCTTATGTAAAAAGTGCAACAAATACTGTACTAATGATGAAATATAATACTCTTACTCGTCTGGTTCAGAGAAAATGTCTGACATTTAAGAAAGTCACTATCGTATTTCACTTTGTTTCTCAACGCACTGGTGGTTGTTACAAATAAACATTGTTATCATATCAATGCAAATAAATAGTCGATAAAGTGTGTCCCACTTCATGTTATACTTAACACACGAAAATATTATGTCAGATAGAGTATGTTTCAGCATGTGCGAAAAATGAAACAGGATCCACGATGCGCAAGACGGAAAATCCGCCATATGCAACATCTTATCAAAAGAGGATAGGAATGTTTTGCTTGACCGCGCTGAGCCAAAACATGGAATCATACATAGAAGAAGAGTTGGTGTTGACGAACGGGATTTCCCCGTTCGTATGTACAGAGGTCGAAGTCAACATGGATATTTCGGATTATTCAGCTACTTTTTACAAGCTGGTGAGAATTACCACCGTGGTAGATCCGAAGAGATTTCCAGAAGATTATTTCTGGGTTATTAGAGAGACCACCTCTCAGACCACCAACGAAGTTACATCTGTGAAGTAGGCTAAACCACAGGTTACAATGAACCGAGCAGGATGAAAAATTAATAATTACGTTCTGTGTGTTTTGTGAGGTACCAACTTCGTGACTTAGTGTAATATAAAAACTGGAGAGCAAAATACTGAAAAGCGAAGCTAATCCACATATAACTTATCCAACTTATAACGGAAAATCAGAAAATTAGTAACAAAATCTTGTTAAAATTTAAAACGCAATGTTCTCTTATCATTTGACAAGTCATTTCTATCTTTTGTCAGAAATGCCAAACTAAATAATGAAAAAATTTCATTTTATGATTACGTGCTAATTTTTCATTGAAACGCACATAAAAACCATTTAATAACAGTTACAAATCCTAGATTGAAGGACATATTACTTTATCTTTCAAAATTCAAAATTTATTGCTTGTTTATCCTTGAAAAGAGATTTTATTACATGGGAGTTTTTTGTTGTTTTTTTTCTCCCTTTCAAAAATTCAAAATTTAAGTAGTATTAGACTTAAGGATCACAGAATTTTGAAAATGTGCACACAATTCACTTTTCCCCATAGCACGTCATACGCAGTTTTTAACTGTTTTTTGACGTAAAATAAATAAATAAATAAATAAATCTTACTCACGCATTATATTATGAACATACGGCCCTATGACACTATTTCCGCAACCTAAATTTTTCCCCATTTATTGGCTTGTTGATCTCAGCTTGTGGCACGATGTGAGATATGATCACGGCGATGAAAAAAATTATGTCAAATAACGAATTTCCAAATTATTCGGCGAATATGCAGGAAGATGAAACTTTGGTGGAATGAAAAACACAGAAAACTAGAGAATTTCGTTTCCTTCTCATATCATTATGCTAGGCGACGATAACTCCTTTTCCCTCATTTTGCGGGAAGAACAAAAACCTTTATTTCCTTATTCCGTAAAGGAAGTTGATGCATTTTCGCACTTTGCTTAAACGTCTCAAGTACCCATACGTCGAATCCCCATAACTGCACCAGCGTGCACTTTTGAATCAAAAAAGTTTTATTAGATCACAATTATCTTACCCGGAAATTAGTTGTGTCATGCTGTTTCCTTTTGTGACGATATTTTGTATCAATTCTCATACAACCTCGTAAATTCGAGCGGTCTCAGTTCTATCCCCGCCATCTCCCGCGATAAAAGATGCACTACACTTAGCAGACCAGTTAACGCGCTCGGAATCTCTAAGCAATGAATCAATCCAACTCAGCCTCTCAAGTGATACTACCGGAGCTTAAACATGTAGCGCTTTAGCCTATATTACTGACAAAAGAATATATTTTGCAAAACGATGCAGTTTACAGCGATGCCCATTCGTTTTAGATTCCGTCGAAATAATAATCTGGCTTGAACTAAGCGTACACGCGCTGTCGTTGGGCTTGCGGTTCCCTCACGATCCTATGAGTAAACCTCCACAATGGGCCCGATCAGTATCGCAGGCGCGGACAACGCGTTTCTCCGTCGCGTAATCCCCAGCGCCGCCACAGAATAACCAAATTGTTTTGTAGGGGGCGTCGCCCGTCGCCTGCGCGGGCGAGAGGCGGAACAGCCACGCCGCGCGACGCCTGGCGCGCCGGCGCGGAACGCCGACACCAGCTGCTACCCCACCACAACCACGCGGCTGCCGTTAAGACTCGACCACCGACGCTGACGACGCCGAATCAGTCTACCCCTATCACTAACGACTCCACTGTCATCGCTGCCACAACGCCACCTTCTCTGTCGTCGCTAATCCCACTGCCGTTACAAGCACGACGTCGCCATTGACACACTGGCGATTCCGAATGAGTATGCCTGTCTCTAGCGATTCCCCCAGTCATCGTTTCCACAAACGGCACCCTCTGTCGTCGCCAATCCCACCGCATCTACCTTCATCACCCTCCGGCAGGGACAATCACCGACGCTGCTGCTGAGCCGCCGTATCTCTCTTTGCTACTGTCACAATACTGCGGTTTTTACAGCGCTGCGTTTGAAGTAAATCAGCTGATACGGTGTCATTCAATCAGAAGGCTGAATTACCACTATGACGCCACTGTAGTGACGTGTAAGGTCCCGATTAGCGGCACTGTAACAGCTGATCAAATTTCAAACGCAGCAATGTAAAAGTCGCAGTATAACGAATCGTCCATTGTCATCCCCGCCACAAACGCCTTCCTCATTGCCGTCACCGTTCCTAAACTGTGCAAACGTCCAAACTGAAGGCGTAATACAGTAGAGCAAACTGATTTCACTGCGGAGAGTTCGACGCCCATTCATTTATTTTTTGTGGTTGACATTGAGCTCTCCACAGCTTTTCTCGCGATTCCCTCGTTTCCTCTCTCTCATCTCCGTTTCTCCATTGCCATTCACCTAATCATTTTTGCTACCAAACACAGACCTCAACCACAGTAGCTGAATGGGCCTTATAATCTAAATTAATAAATAAATAAATTATCGACACTGAAACCCGACAATCGCTACCGCTTTCGTCAATGTGCCCGTTTCCCCACCTTCTCTACACATGCAAACACGCAATGCCACTGGATGAGCGAGAATTTCGTGTATCCGAGCGCGAAATCTATTTGGACATTAGTCCCGTGAGTGGAGTGTAGTGTAGCCTGGCGGTGGCGGTGTTTCTCTCCTGCTGAAATGTCATCCGCCGACCTACACGACGACGTGCGTGCCTCACTAGATCCAAGCCGTGACAAGCTCTAAGCATCAGTATTTTTTCAATGGAAGCGGAGGGAAGTGTTAAGAATGATGGAGGAAAGATGAGGCAAGGTTGGTGTGGCCAGTTTGTTAGGGTACTGCTCCGGTTTTCCCCTGTTACTGATCGTAGATACCTCGGAAAACTACCGATCAGAGTAGCCGGCCACTAGAATCCTCCGCGCGACAGCGGCTGAATTCGCCAACACTTTTGTCTCCACCGCAGGCGCCGCCGACGCAACCGCCGGAAGGAAGGCGACCGCTGCCGCTTCCGGCGACAGGGCCGCCAACCACGCCGTGCGCAGTTGGGACCAGCGCGGCGGGTGCTTATCGCGGCCCCAGGAAGACAAGGTTCTATCTGACGTTTTTTGTAGTCAAAATTATGGTTTGACACGCTACAACTCTCTATTATCAGGCCTACAAGAGCCGTCCCGTGCTACAGAAATCGGAGAGCTCCCTTTCCGCCTGTGGATGCCGACGTTCAATTCCCCGTCGATCCTTACGGATCTTGCGGAGGAGAGAGCGGAAGGTTCCCTCCGAGTTCTCCCGTTCCCCAGCCTCTTATTTCACCATTGCTCCGTCATCTTTCATTATAATTTCATTATCACACGTCACCCACCCATCGAACCATCTCATATCGAAAATGCATAGGTCGAAAACGAATTCTAGGAAACGAGGATCAGGATAATGAAGTCTTGTCAGAACTACGACATTAAAACAGTTTTGAAATCGAACTTCAAGGAAACCTTTTATGAACAAAATGTCACATTTTCTTTTTTTACGTATCCTCATTCCATATCTCAATAATTTAAAAATTCTTTTAGAAAATTTGTCCCAAATAGAAGTTTCAAGTTCAAGATAGAACTTTGTCCTTCTGTAACCGCAATTTGTTGGCAACTTTACAGGCACAGTCTGGTTGATCGTCGCTCCTGCAGGAAAAATACTTTCCTCTGAGCAGAATGACATCATACATGAACACATATGTATTTAGATAATGAATAAGCAAATAGAACGTATAAAAGAATAAAGATAAAGATGAAATCAATTAACAGTGAGCAACGCAAAATCTTATATTAAACTCTTTAAGGTTCATACGACGTATAGGACAGTCGATTCTATATTGTAAAACTGGTGATGTAGTGAGGATATTTGTAGCAAAATCGTTTAATACGTGCATTGCAGATGATTTATTTCAGATGCATAATAAATGAGATGGTGGATGAAGAAAGGGTGATTATGATGGCGGCGAGAGATTTAGAGAAAAAGAAAAAAACATAGGAGCGTGGAATAGACTACGCAGGCGACAGTGATACTGTGTTTGTAATGATAACTGTAGCACATCGTTGTCTGGAGATTTGAACCTTATTAACGATGACCGAGGCGACAACAATAAAAAACGAACGGTTCTAACTGCGGGGGCCAGTACAGCGACGTTATCGCTGTTTACGGCTATTAAGACTTTGCACAGCTTCACAAGCAACAACGACAAATTTCATGACGGCGTCAGTGAGCGTTGAAGCAGTGGCAACGTTGAAAGCAGGTATACCAATGAGGGCGACAAAACCAAGTCAATGACTGCTGGTTTGTTCACGCGAACGACGGCAACGCCGATTATTGTTACGCAAACGGAGACGACAATCGACATTGCGGGTACTCAAATGCAAGAATTGGAGCTGTCCACGGTAGCTCACTGCAGCGAGCAGCGACGGTTGAAATCACGACGCAGTCGTCTAACTAAAGCGTTATACCGCGGGTTTTACCTTGCCGCCTGTGACATTTCATCAGCTGTTACGGTGCCATCCAATTGCGACCTTACACGTCACTACAGTGACGTCACTATGGTGGTGTTTCAACCTACGTCTGATACCGAAACAGCTGATTTACTTCACAGGCAGCTTAGTAAAAATCGCACTATAACAGCGAGTGTGGCTGCAGTACGGACGGCGACAACAGCTGCAACGCACACGGCGACGATGAGTGAAGCGACTGAGAAAAGCGCGACGTCGTCATCACTCACGGCGACAAAGCGGTTGCGCCAAGCCACATCGGCTACACCGCGCCGACGTCGCCGGATCTCCCGGAGGCGGAAGCGAGCGCGGTCGTAGCATTTCCCCGCCGCGCCGCCCCGCGCCGGCCTGTTCCCCCTCGCCCTCACAGCTGCCGCTCGCCACTGGCTTCGGGCCGGTCGCGCCGCCGCAGCCGAACGGTGGATTCAAAGGCACAAAAAAAGGTTCCCCTTATCGCTTCTCCCATCACTATCAGCTCATGAAGTGAGCCGTGGTATAATTATTCGACTGCTCGCCGACACCTCTCGGCTGGCCGCGGTGGGATTTATGGTGAACAACCCGGGTTTGCGGCAGATATTGTCGGAGTTGTCCCTTTTTTTGCGTATCTCATTTCACCATTTGTCATCATCTTCATCATCATCCAGGACGGATTTAGGTAAGGCGAGGCCGCCAAACACACAATCGTGTTGCCATCCCTTCCGGAAATAATAATTTAGATTTACTAAAAAACAAAATGCTAAAAATATTAATTTTTGAAACAAACATTTGGTGTGGACCTTTTTAAATTTATATTTTACAGATACTACACATTCGATGACACTTTTCGAATGTTTTATGACTTTTCTCTAAGGCGCCCCCTTTTAGTTCAGGGTCACTAAACAACAGCCTATTTTGCATATAGGTAAATGCGGCGTTGATCATCATTCATCATCATAGCATCATAGCACCAATCAGTAAAACCACTCGTCTATTCCAGGTAGGACTGCGAAACTAAGAACACGCATCATGATAAACACAATAACCTAATAATAACCTAAATGACACAATCATTTAAATATCACTCATACGCCTCAATGACCTCTACAGCTGAGTACCCTCAAAATCCGAAGAAATGAAGGTGATCCGTCGGTCCTTAACTTGCCTGATTCGGCCCACAGCGCTACTCCGCCCCCGCGAGGCAGGCAGGGCCGAGGGGCAGGTTGATGGCGAGGGTAACCGCCGAAGGTGGCGCGCGGTGGCGCGGAACCCCCGAAGAGGAGCCGGCGTGGCGGGGAGGGGCGGGCAGCGGAAGTGGCGACGGCCAACGAGCACAAAGGAAGCGCGTTTCTGAGAGGGCGGTTAAGGGAAGGGAATGGGGCGTTGCGTGTCCACGTTGATTGTCCAGGTGTTGTGATGGTGGAGGTGGTATTCGATGAGTGCGGGTGTTCGGAGTTGACATTAGAGGACGGCAAACGAAGAGGAAGTGTGTACGATGTAGATGGCGGCGGAAGGAAATTACTAAGGGGTTGGGGATGGGGTTAGAGGCAGAGGAGGCAATGATGATGAAAGTAGAAGCGGAGATGTCGCCGGAGACGGTGGCGGCGATGGGAGCGAGAATGGTAATGTCAGCGACGCAGACAAGATATTGGAGGAGGGGCCGACGGTGACTGATAAGAAGGCGGCGGAAAAAGAAACGGTGACAAAAGGGGTATGGCTACGGTGGAAACGTGGGGGCGGAGACGTGGGGGCGGAGACGAGGGGGCGGAGACGTGGGGGCGGAGACGTGGGGGCGGAGACGTGGGGGCGGAGACGTGGAGCGGAGACGGTGGATTCCGGGCAGAGGAGGCGGTAAATGCAGCTGTGTCAGTGACAGCAGGCGTCGGTGGCTGCAGCGAGAGGACAGCAACTCCGAACGGGAGTAATGTAACAGTGGATGGCACGGAGCCGCGGCGCAGGTAGAGAGGAGGGGCGGGGGCGGCGGCGCCAGTGCGCGCGGTGAAGCGATGAGCCCATCGCCACAAAGACCATGTTGCCAACCCGACGCCGCTCTCGCTACGGTCATCGAGGCCAGCTGGTGGCCCACTGATTTCGGGATGGCCGCATAGGAAACACAAAGAAGGGGCAGCTACCAACTCCATTTGTGTGGACTTTCCAAGGAAATGTTACCGAGTATCCTGCAGGTAACAGAACAACAGGGTCTTCCTTTATAACCACATTCCGTTTCAGTGACGTCTATCCTACTTACAATGCGCGTGATTCTCTTGATAGTGTAACTATTCTTATAGCACGTTTACACGTAAGTCAACAGTTGTGATATAACGTGGATACTATTTCATCACTGTTGATTATGTTTCCTCTGGGCGATGAAATGTTTCTTGAACTTGATATAAAACACAGGTGTTACGTTGGCATATTCAATTTTTAATCTTCTTCCGATTGTTTAATATATGTGCAAACTATAATTGGACCTCACTTTAAGCAGAAAAAACATATTAGGGTTGACATAACGATAGACAACGTACAGCGGCCATGTTTAAAAAACTTGTATGTAGATATTAATTTCAAATACAACAATGAATTATTTCATGATATTGATACTACCAAAGGTTTTTGATTATTATTATTATTATTATTATTATTATTATTATTATTATTATTATTATTTCTGAATCATTTGTTTAATGTACTCGTTTGGTCTGTTTGTTTCCCATTATATTACACTACTGTTTAATATTTTAGCCCCGATAAATATGGAATTAACACCGAAACGTCTTTATGAAGGAACAGTTTTCCATTTTGTTTCATTCAAATAATCTATTGTCCAACCAGATGTCTTGACAAGATATTTCAACCATAAAAAACATTGACTTATCTCTATAACAGTTGAAAATTTTCATCTATGAAAGTTGGATAGGTACCGTTTTCACACAGGAAATGACGATTTGGGCAGAACATTCTCAATGTACGAAGGGATGTCTGTTTCCTCGAGTGCTTTCTGCTCAGTTTCTGAGCTATAACACAAAGGAAGAAGCGGTGTTTCATTCCCTGACTCTTGGAAAAGTTAACATAAGAAATAACCGCACTGGTGGAACAGTTTGAAGAAGAATGACTCCGAGATATTTTTTACTCGGTGGTTTTTTCCTGTGAAGAAATAAGCACCAATAATGGAATAGTCTCGAAATGCAGTACTCAGATATTTAAATACATAAATATTTTACGAAATTAAAATTCGTGATGAGGCAAAATAAAAGTATTGAGACGCCTGGAATTAACCCATTAACACGGGAAAGTTTATATCACCCAATGTCAAGAGAACTGGGGGAGAAAAGAGAAAAGAAATCTGACAAAAGCCGTAGTCTATTTTTAGAAAAATTGGAACTTTCCTGTGGCCGACTGAGCTAAGTTTCTTCTGGTTGGTGATTACAAGCGGTTTGAAATAGAATTCTCTCTACAATGTACATTTCCAATACTAAGTCGGAAGAATTCCGTATTTGTTCATTACTAGATATTTAGGAAAAGTATCACATTAGGTTGCAGTGTATTAATGTTCAGCTGCATTGAACGTAGTAGTTGTTGATCCGATAGTTTCTCCCTACTTTTCTCAATTAAAATTTTCTCTAGTGCCGTTTCTCTGAAGGGATGTTAGCGATCAAGTGTTAGTTAATACTTTATTTTACGTAGCGAGACTCGGGGCCATTCATCCCGCTCTTCTGTCGATCACACAAAATTTCGTTACGCTTCTTTCACCTAGCTGAGAAATAAGGGATCACTCCGGCGACGAAACAGGCGATTTGAATTTAGTTCAGAACCTTCTTTTATGCTTGAGGAGCTTTATATGCCCCAAATCTACAACATGAGATAGCCAGCTTTACTTCCCCTCGAAGGAAGGTGAACGAAGAATTCTTTTTCACCCTTCAAAACCCACAGGTTTGAACCCGCAGAGTGTAGTAGAGTTAAGTGATTTGTTTGGGTACTTGGCTTTCTCAGATAATAATTAAGAAACGATTAATGGTAAATGAGATGTCTCCATGTCATTCTCGTGATCACACCCATCTTACCATGCTATTAATCAACAAGGTAAAAACATCCACACCTTACGCAGAATTCAATCTCGCCACAATCCACGCGCAGAGCGGTAGGATTCGTGGAAACAGTGGTTGATTGATCTACCTGACCCTTCTGTGCAGCCAATTTACAACATGAAATCACAAATTAATCAATGAAGACTCTCACATCTATCTCCATTATCAACAATGAACATTTTCACGCGCAAACCGAATTGCAGAGAAATTTAGCAGCCCGCTTCATTTTTTTGGCGTTGATCCCGCGCATTTGCAGAAGTCGCAAGACCTCCCCGCCGACCCATGACGGGGTGGATTAGGAAGAAACCTACCTCCCCACGAGTTCCAGTCAAGCTTGACACCGCCTTAGGTGTTTCGGGGCTTCAACTGATGCCACTTTAGTGTCTATGACCGGGAGGTCCTTTGGTTCTTGTCCCGAAAGCGGCAGGATTCTCAACTCTATTTAGACAGCTAAGTCAAATTCAGCGGCTATATGGAGGAGAATTCTAGCGACAGGCTGTTCTGATCGGTAGTGAATGTCGGAGGAGCACCCTGAGAGACAGGCCACGGAGCGGGCGCGTTTATTCCTTCCACTTCTTTGTCTTATTCTCATCCCTCACACAAATGTATACTTCCAGGCACTATTCTATCCCACATGTCGGCATACTACTCGGGAGCTTACAGCGTGTCCCGTCGGAGACGGTACACCTTTGGTTGGAGATACCTCGTCGGGGAAAATCCCGCAAGCCGACGAGCAGTTTGGGAGCGGATCTCATTTTCAAGTGAGAGAAGACCACTGCCACTTTGCGTGAAAAAATCAAACCCTACACATACGGGATTCATGAACATAGCTATTAACGCGCCCGGAAATAATAATAAATTAATAAATCTCGACCAGTTCTCTTAAACTACAATAATTTGAATTTTGAATATAGCTGCATATGGCCTGGAAGTACTAACAGAACTATAGAAATTACTGATCAGTACAGTCCGTCTACGAATTCGATTCCGGCAGCCGCCACAAACTCACCAATGTTAAACGCATCAAAGAAAACCTTCGACAACGAGCTATCACAAGAGAAAGAACTTCCACAAAATCCCCCGGGCTGACCGCTCCGAAAGTGTCGATTACGCGGCGCCAGGGAAAGGAAGCGCGACTCCGGGGCGGGGCGGGGAGCGGCGGGGGGCACGCACGTGCGTGCGAGGATGCGTGCCCCGGGGCGGCGTTCGCATTGCGAGGGCGTCTTACGAAACGCACCGGATTAGCACTCAGGGAAACTCTGAGCGCTTCTCGAAAACCCGTGTCCCTAAACGGCCTGACATCTTGTACGGCAGGGGCAGTTGGGGAGCTGCCTATGGGAGATTACACGTAAGATAACAAGCGCATTTATGGGAAACTTATTTGCTGCTAAAGCAAATTAGTATACATTATTAATTAATATAAATATTATATAATAAAAAAATGTTTTTATGTGACATTATATAATTCTTGAAAGAAAATTGAATACGTACTCCAACATTTATATGTCCGAGGTTTGTCTTAGGCTCACCTTTGGGTAGTAGTGACAATGAAGAAAAAAAGACACATTGGTAATTGAAAAGAGAAAGGAAAAAGAGGAAATGGATTAATGTTTCAGAATTAGATTTTTTTTCGCGAATTAATATTTCTGAACATCGCACCGGGTACTTGGACCGTTCGCAGGTTTTTATTGCAAACAAATAGGACAGAAGCATTTCTGAAATTTTGTGAAAATAAAACTTTCTTAGAAGAACATTTTGTACTAGATATATTATTCGTTCGTACTTTCTGTTTGGACAAAATTATTCCCGGCCTGTGCTAACTACAGCCACTAAGTTATATTTATATTGAAAAGTGTTTTATCAACGAATCGAAGAGCCATTGATTTGCAAACACCCTGGAAATTCGGTGAAAATTATTAGACACCAACACTGCGTAAAATATCGATAACGTCTACAAGATTTCATTCAGATATTTCGGTCTCATGCCCTTACCATCCGGTAAGATGTTCCCATACACAAAATGGGTCCCATGATAGCGTATCCACATATCTATAACTGGGATTTCAAGGATCGAAAGTTAGGTTCCCGCAGAAACGCAAATTAGGTTGTGTGTGTTGTTTGGGAAGGAAGGTAAAATGGTTAGAAACTTCCTGAAACAACGTTTTTTCGTTGTAGACGATTACAAGAGTGGAAAGCAACCACAATCAAATTTCGCAAGCTTCAAACACAGCGGGAAGCGTTTGAAACTTCCAATACACAGTGTAGAATTCCGACTGTCAGTATTTCCTCGTTACACAATCAAGTGATATGTATGATACGTAGAGAAAATTCCAGATAGGTAATACATACAATAATGGAAGTGCAATACGACAGTAAATATTATTTAGCGTGCAGTTCTCGCCTCATCGAATTATCTTTCAAGTACATGCAGAACCATATTACAAATTAGAGACTGTAACCATTATTTAATAGATAACACAATAAAATTCTCGTGAGACCCAACTTATAGCATCACGCATGTTTCAAAAATGGATCCAAAAAAAGGCAATACTAGAATTCTCGAGCGCCCAAATATCAGCAACCTTATCTTACGACTACATTAGAGTAATACACGCACCATACAGAACGTTTCGCAGGCAATTGAGATGTTATATATTTTTAATTTCCGCTTTGTTGGACACCATGGCCCCCAAAAAACGGCATCGAAATTCACTTCACATTCTTATGAGACGAAAATTACTTCCATGGGTATTAGTGGATTACGAATACGCCAGTGAACTAACTCCACTTTTCAGCCCATTTCAATGATACATTCATTTGCCAGGGGGAATATTATTAGATGTTGAAAAAGTATTAGGTCTCAAAGTTTTAAAATCGTGTTTGGATTATGAATCGAAAACAAGTTTGGAAGATGTCATGTTCTGTAATATCTAAGTCAGCTCGTGTGTTCACTTTCAATGATAGTAAATAACATGTAAGCAAAAAGGAACTGAACTCCGAATCTCTTACAATAATTCAAAACCAACAGAAGCAATTTAATACATTTTACAACGAATTTCCATTTAACAATCTCACAGCGATGACTCCTACAAGATGAGAATAGCGCACAGAACAGTTTATACACTACGAACACGCAACTAATGCAAAATGAATATGACGCTCATTAACATAACGAAATATTCACATACACGGCACAATTATTTACAATGAATTAAGTGCCGGGAAATAAGCAAGAAAGCAAGGACAGCGATAAGTTAATAAGGACACACGAATAAGTTTCTCCTGTACATATCAACATTGAAAATAAGTTTTTAAAAAACAGAATTAGCAACGCAACAAAATGCAAATCAAAACAATCTACCAAACTTTAACAACATACCAAATCCTGGTTCATATCATCAAAACAGGAAATGTAGCAAGGTAAACAAAATCTTTCAATCGCGCTTACTGAAAACAGGTGTTTTGTTAACGTATTACGAAATTTCCTGGTAGACGGGAAGAGTATTAAAGAAACAAATGTTCCACTGAAATAGCATGGCAAATTTTCCATTTCGAAATCGAAGCAATCAAGTAAACAGAATTTAAATCCTAATAAAGTAATTACATATAACTTTAAAATCCTCTTCGCATGGGGTCAGTAATATCACTAAAATATCTCTATGTGTCACAATCCACAGATTCATTCTTAAAATTTACGCGAACCTTCCTGTAAGCATGTGGGTGACGTTGAGCCCCTTTTCAGAACACGAAATGTTTTTTGAGCGAGCTCCTACCAGCGTGTAAGCCTCCTTTTATGTTGCGAGGCACAGGTAAAGCCGCTGTCCGAGGGCCGCACAAAAGATCCAGGCGAGCGGGCAGGTACCGCAGCTCCCACCGAGCGAGAAACAGAGCTGGTCGGGCCGCCGCCGCCGCGCCGTAGCCGGTGCCTCGCTCTTGCGGCAGGTGTCAGCGGCACCAAACAACACACAACTCACCTTTCGCCCATCCGGTGAGCACGTTGCCCAGGTACGCCACTTTGTAGGTAGGGTCGTACTCGGTGATGGTGACGGATCGACGCTTCCATAGCCGGCCCAGGGACATCTTGAGCGTGCGCAGAGTACGCTCGCGGAAATCCTTGGCAGCGGCGGCCGCCCCGCCGTCTCCGGCCACCGCGTCCTGGTGCATGGTGACGTCCTGGTTTCTTGGAGATCACCAACAACAATCCGGCGGCGGCACTATTTCACACTGTCCCACACCCCGCGCCGCTCAACGCCGCCCCATCGGCGGGTCGCAGAGCGCGCTACCCCGCACTCACACACACGCACCAACGGGCGAGAGAGTCACAGGCGCTGGCGTCGGACACTCTGCGAGCGCTCCGTACGCCGACCGAAGCGCGACTGACGGCGCCGGGCGACCGGTCGGTCGAGCGCCGCGGGCCACGCGACGGTGGCGCGCCGGCGGCCGCTGCACGAGGCTCAACGGCGCGCGCCGGCGCCGCCGCCGCCGCGGGAGAAGGGGGCACTCCGCGAGGTGGGCGGCGTCATCCCGCGCCCAGCGAGCGACCTCCGCGCCCGCGCCGGACGCGGACCCGTCTTCCAAGGTGGCTTCCGGTCCGCGATGCGATGCGATTCGGCGAGTCGATTTGCGTCGATATCCACCGTAGCCCGAGGGATTCGTACGTCCCACTGTGCACTTTCGTTCACACGTAGTTCTTCCGCCTGGCTGGGGGTACGGCCCGCAAAAAAGGCTAGGAATTGGAAGTGCCCCGTTCGCCGCTAGTTTCCTTCTCCCTCCCGATCTCCTTTTTGCTTGTTCTATCTCTCTCGTTCTTACTCCTTTTCGGACCGGGTCGGATGCCGACAAACAACAGCGGACCCGCCCACCTCAGCAAAGGGGATCGGGCTACCTGCTTATTAAATTTTAATGGCGACCGGCTGGCGGGCAAACGCGAAACAGCGGCGGCAACAGACGACCGAGAGAACGCGGCCCGGCGGGGTAGTAGCCGGCAGTCCGCAGCGGACTCCGCTTTCAAGCCAATTTAATCTCGTATTGTGTAACGAACTTTGTAACTCTGCACAAATCTTTAATGCTATTACCGCCGGCGGTCGGAAGAGATAAAATTTCTTTTTCTCGGCGCTGCTGAGCTGAGCCGGCCGCGTTCAAAATTCGAATTTATATTCGCGAGTGAGGGGAAACGGACCCGCCCTTTGTTTCAGCGCGTGGCCGACCCCTTTGTCCTAGCGGGGGAGTGAGCCGTGCGGCACGTCCTTCGTCCGCAGGGGTGTTGAAGGGCGCGGGAGGTAATTTCGAGATTAGGCGCCCTGCGGAAGGGTTGGCTGTTCGGCGGAGGAGGAGCGTCGGCGGAGAATTGAGCCTGCGGCGGTCGTCTTCAGCGTCGTTTCTGCAACAAACACAAATACGCAGAGATAATTTACTAATCAGCTGCATCGCCTTAGTTGAGTGGGAGCAGAGGAGAGGGGAGTTATATGGTGTGATACAAAATGTAAATTGTTATTTAGGGAGTTATTGAGGATGGACCTCCCTCAATGACTAAAAAGATTCCTCCAACCTTAACCATATTTATGATAAATTAATTAACTCATTATAGGCGATTCTATCCCCCCCTCTATCCTCTGTTCACTTTAACTCGTTTGTAAATTATGTTTCAACACATTGGCTTCAATTTTTCATTGTTTAGCACAAATTCACCTCTCTTTGATATTATGTTTACATACAGAGTAACCTATGGCTCCCTTCCCCCTCCACTTTATCTTATTATTCATTAAGATTTGCGATGTTTTACTGTACAGAAGTTGGCACCACTTACTCAGTACTATGAACCGTTGTGTATCGAACATGCGCCGATATCTTAAAGTGTTAATTTTCAATTGGAAGAAGATCTTCCGAGATAAACCATTACATTTCTCTATGCCTCTTTAATATGGTCCTTTAGACCACCATTAGTTCAGATCAGAAGTACCTGGTTATATTAATATTTCAACATTATGGTGTAACTTAACCTAAGCAACTTACAGGTATCACGTTTTTTTCTCATTGTGTTTGTTTTCAATTGTTTTATACTGTAATATTATGTAAAATTATAACTGATTGGTGTGTTGACCTTTCAGACACTGAAGAGGGCCTCACAATTGAGGCCGAAACGTCTGCTCTAAATATATTTTATTGACTAGAATCATCGTCTTTTTTCTTATAATGTTTGATTTATCCAGTGAATCCTGATTTATTTGATAAATTCGTTTGAAATGAATTTTATTAATACGTTTTATTGTTGCTGTTATTTCACTCGGTTAGTCATTGATTTCCTCGGGTACCACAGAATATTTCAAAGAAATAAATAACTTTAAGATACATGATAAACATATTTTGGTTTTTAATAGAACTATACATGAACTATTCTATAATATAAAATGATTTACTTTTTGAAATGCACGCGTGAAATCTATGTTACCCGCGATGACATTGATACTAATAAATTCTAGCTGCGCAGCAGATGTCTGATTGTGTAGGAGACCCCCAAATTTGATTATTTTAAATACCTAAAAATTATAACATTTATTCATTACAGTTCAGTCAAACATCATTTATTGTTTTTTTATTGGCAATATAAATATTTATTTTCTGGTGAATTAAAAAAAGTCACTACTGAGAGTTTTTTCACGGCTGTTTCTACAAACATCTCGCCGACAAAATCAAAAGAATTAAAAACTATTCTAGAGCAACAAATAACAGCAAGTAAAATGTATTCAATATTATTTAAAAAATACCCCATTTTTCTTTCATTCTTTTTAGCGTACCGCTAAAATGCACCTTCACACTAGATACATCAATACCACAGAAGTATCAAGCTTATCATGCTTATTATGAAATCAGAGTTTTGACTTTGGAAACGATAACGTATAGAATTACAGTTAGCTACATAGAATGTCAACATCTAACGGACAAGTGTTTTGAATTGTTCAGGTCTGATATAACACTATCAGCCACCAACTTGGAGAATGAGACAATCTCAACATCAACGTTAAAACAAAAGAAATTGTATATCACCTAAAATTTACATTGACAGAAGTGAAACATATCATCTTGGAAAGCTCTGAAACCCGAATGTCCAATGAAACATCGATTCCACAAAAATGTTATACTCATCGTTATACTATTACAATTTTTACACTTCCATTCGACAGTCGAAGGAATTCTTTACGTCTATTTCACTCACGTGCTGAATGAGAGTGACCAACAGTAAGAAAAAATATCATTCAAACTTCAACCAATCCCAGGTAGCAGAAATAATTTACCTGTCACTTCAGTGTAATTTACGCTACGTGCATTTGTATTTGTATCAATTGTGAAATAGATTTACTCTACGAGTATATACATTACACTATACTGTAAAAAAGAATCTGTTTAAGCATTAACACAATATAAAACGTTCGTTGATACACTTTTTTGATATACGTAGATACAGTTCTAAAGACAAAGAAATCATTATATAACGATATTATTAAATGTGTTTCTTCAATTTGCCAACTAGATTTTATTAATTATAAACAATATAAACGAAACATCGAAGAATTAATGTACTAACGTACATCTTCCATCGTACGTCTTTCATGAAATCATTTTAGAGGCAGAGAAATTAAATCGTTTGAAATTTATCGATACCTGTCTGTATTACAAAACGAGTATCCTTCTCCCTTAAACAAAATGTTCAATTGATCCAACAACTTGTTGAAAGAGATTATGATACATATGCACTCCTACAAACTTCTTCGATGTGGAGGATGAGTAACGGGATGAATAAGAAATGCTTATAGCCTCATGTTTACATGAGGGCGTGTAAACAACGGTGTTCCGGTTGTGATCTCAACGACTGACAATCATTATTACTGGTTCATCTCTTTGAAAACTAGGAACCAGCAAGATGTTGTCTTATAATTTGTTCATGTCGATGAACTAGATCAACTTTATTTTATAAAGTTCTTTGCAGTGATTTATCCTGTCAATCAGTATAATAAGCTTACAGCGATAAAATCTATCTCAAGACGCACGAAGCCTGCATCATACCATTTACTTAAAAAGATGAGTAAGAATACATAGTTTGCATGTATTTCTGAAAATTAAATACTTTCACACTAGGTACTACATAACGTAACAGTATACACTTTCTTGTAAATCAAAATGTTGATAAGAACTGTCTTTTGAGGAACATCGTAGATATTGGAAAAGTTAGTGCTTTATGAATCAAGAAATTAATGAACGACGTCTAGCAGACAAGCATTCCACAACAATCGGGGAGTGATTAAGTTACGAGGAAAACTTTGAATACATTGATAACCAACTTAACACGCTATAACTAATGTGAAAGAAAAACAGCAATTCTATATAATTATTTTGAATGTATTGGTTATCCTGGAAAAGGAACTCATAGCTACTAGAATCATCATTCATGAATATAACGTACTTGTATTAGATAAACTCTCTACAAGTCATGAGAATCTTTTTTTAAAAAAGTTGTTACCTCGATACAACGGAACTTTACGATTTGTTATCACTGAGAGAGGCGTTTTTAAAACAAAGATTATAATTTATTAGATGAAGCCTACTAAGATACCTGAAACAAACTTAAATGAATAAAATGAGATTTTAAGCCTAAACAGGTCAAGAGAAGAATAATTATAATGACTTTTCTTGATCGTAAATCGACATACGGCAGATGAATTTATTTTTCAATTAATGGAAACCCTACTGAGGTCTTTCGTAGCTCAAAAATCTTCCGGGTGCTTCCCAGCGATCTTGCTCCACGGAGTTAGTAGGCATCCTTCGACCAATCGATAATGGTAATACGGGGGTAATTATGACATCGTCCACGGAAGCCAACGTAGCCGGGTCAGGCGGAGAGATTAACGATGACAGTGTGGCGTAATGCAACGAACGATGTAAGAGAGGGGCGCGCCACAGTAGAATGTGTAGTAAAAGGCGGGATGAGGCGGACTGGATGAGGCGGAGCGTGTGGGGCGAGTGACGTGAGCAGGAATGGGATGGGGAGAGTGAGGTGAAACGATTGAGACGAGTCGAGTGGGGTGGCACGAGTGGAGTGACACGGATGGAGTGACGTGAGTGTGGTGAAAAGAGTGGAGTGAGACTCCTCTCCACTCGGGATGGGACGAGTGGGTTACGTGTGGCGTACGAGTTGAGTGAGATGAGTGGAATAGGATGAGTGGACTAGATCGAGTGGAGTAGGGCGAGTGGAGTAGGACGAGTGGAGTAGCACGAGTGGAGTAGGACGAGTGGAGTGAGACGAGTGGGGTAATACGAGTGGAGTGAGATGAGGGGGAGAGACAAGTGGAGTGAGAGGGTCGGAGTGAGAGGAGCGGGCTGAGGCAAGTAGAGTGAGACGAGTAGGGTGTGGCGAATGGGGTGAGGCGAGTTGAGACTAGTGGAGTGAAAGGAGAGGAGTGGAGCGAGTGGGGTGGGGGAGTGGGTTGGAACTAATGAAGCGAGGCGAGTGAGACGGGACGAGTGAGGTGAGCCAAGTCGGGTAGATCGAGTGGAGTGTGTCGGGGAGTGTCAGGTGGTACTGGCGCGGTGTCGTGCAGCGCAGATCGGCGAAGGGAGATCAGAGCGTGACCAGGAGTAGCCAGCGTAGGGCAGGCGCGTCAGAATGGCCGCGACCCGCGGTGAGGCTTCTGCAACAGGTGACATACGTCGCCACTCCCGGGGCTTCTCAGGGATAATACGAAGCCCGCCACGTGACGCGGCTGCTACTCCCATCTTCCTGGGCTACGCAACACACTGCCCCTCTTCGCGGAAGTAAAACATGACGAAGAAGGAAGAAAGGGGAATTGGAAGAAGAAAATAAAAATAAAAGAGAAAGAACCAAACGGAAAAAAGGAAAGAAGGAGGAAAGAATAATGACAAAAAGAAGACCGTGAAAGTAAAGAAGAAGAGGAATTAGAAGAAAAAGATCAGAAGGAGAACAGGAGGATGAAGAGTGAGGAGAAGAGGAGAAGGAAGAAGAAAGTTTATTTTTGGGGATTATTGGTTGGAAAACTGAATTTGTACTTCAAACCCATTTTTCAAAATTATTATCATTTTGTTTATTACGAAAAAAATATGATCGACGATTTAAATAATTTGTGGTAGTTACAATAACCAGTAATGTAATTAATGAAAACACATTTAACTAATAGACTGAGAACAAATAAAAATGACTCTGAGCTAATTAATTGTGATTGGATTGTTGAAAACGTTTCTACCTTTCACACCGCAAAATGTCCCTAAAAACTTTCCGCAGTGGGATAGAGCTGGATTGGATTGAATTGGATTCGATTCGATTCGCGGAACATCAAAATAATAGCATGTGAATATTGTTCCAGCTGGGTCATGTACAGTGAAGTCGCTTTGAACGAGGTGCAGTTCGTAGATGAATTAAGCAAATTAAAGCCTAACATTTTCGACATGTACCAATCTAATTTTGAGTTACAAGTAAATCTGTTCTTACAGTCTGTTTACAAGATATTTGTGATCGTGTGTGTCAGAAAAAGGGTTGTATGAAGAGGAGTCACAATTATATCATTGTCATTTGTGACGAAATCAGTATCTCTCATAGAAAATAAAGTTTCTAAGATTTAACACTCCACAACTCAAATGAAGTGAAATCATTTTGTTTCCAAGCTCTCAACTAGGTATAAAACGTCAAGAAGAGATTGGTCTATAAATCGTTAACGAAGTCATTCTTCAACAAAATTAAAATCGAAACATTTCGAAATCTGATATAATATACCTTTTTCTAAACATTCAAATTTGTCGTTCAGATATATCCGGCCCCCACGTCAATGAAACTATGTGTTCACGATTACCGCCACATAACCCCTAGAGACAACGTTACGGCACTATCCGTCACGTAATGTAAATTGACATGTTTTCTGTAACTACATAAAATTCACATCCTTGTGAAGGATTTCCCGGAACAATCTATTTAACTCGTGACATCACGTAACACAAAGGTCACATTCCACAATCGTGCTCCAAGGCATCATGGTGGCATATTCGCACTGTAAAATATACTATAATTTTCAATTAAGTCTTGAAAAAAACCGTCATTCAACCTCAAGCGATGACAACCATCAACCAGCCACTCAGAATAATAGAAACAAGAATATAATCATGAACAACAATACTATAACAACAGTTGTATATGTACAAACGCAAATCCTTTTCGCGAACTACCGAGACCGAGACATTACAATGGGTTGTAATTTCAATTTTATTTTTTAAACGACACATTCCTTGAATGTGAGAATACTCTTTTTATTACATTTCTTATAGTTATTAATTAATTCTTGATTAACAGATATTTATACTCTTCCTTTTATTTCCCCCTTAGATTTACTTAAGCCCCAAAAGGTTATACATTGCTTTTGATTTCTTTGCTGAACTTTTCCTTCTACATTTTTGTTCTTGCATTTTAAGGGCGATTAGTATTAAAATGAACTTCAGAAAAAACTCAGCAATACATGCGTGAAGGATACATTTTCCGCGCAATTACATTTTTCTAGGCAAAATCTTGACCCCGTGAGCCCCTCCGGCTCCGCTCTGCACCGGCGCTGCCGCTGTCTCCTCGTGGTTGGCGCTGCCACCGCCACCGCCACCTGGCGCATGCCGCAGAGGATCTCGTTTCCCGTGAGCGACCTTAAGCACCTCGTCTCCGGCGCCCTCGCGGCCACCTTCCAATTCGAGCAGGCTTCTCTCGCTGAGGAGGGCTGCAGCCCCGAGGGAACCTCGAAAAGGAAATGGGTCACCCCCTGGACTACACGCGTATCCCTGGCTTTAGCACATTATCTATCTTATTTATCTATCTATTTATTTGTTTATTGTTTAACTGTTTAAATACATTAATTTATTTATGTTAAACGAAATTTGTACACTGAATTATTAACTTACTTGTAAAGCCACAGGTCTGCTGAATTACCTTCTATGAATTTGGTTTCATTCGTCGCCACAAGGAACAAAATAAATTTCGTGATTTGATCACCATTTTTTAAATTTAGCTCAGAGATTCATTTAGACTAATTTATACTATTTACCGTATACGGCATTTTGGTCAGCCACAATGTGAGAAGTTTGTGTGTAGCTCCTCTGAATGTCGGCAGGGGTTTAATATTTAATTTATTTTGTTAAATATTTAATTAGACATAATAATGATAATAATAATAATAATAATAATAATAATAATAATAATAATAATAATAAAAATAATAATACTATATTTCACAGAAATGATTGCGGGACACTATTTTAAATAATATTAAGATCTTCTACTGGGTTTTAAGACGGAGTAGGCAACATTTACTAGTTGCTGTGAGGTAATAGGGAATTCTGTAATGATCATTTATTTGAATTTTCATTTTCGAGCTCCTTTGTTTTATATTGTTTTATTGCGTTTCCTTGCCCATTCCGCTTTTCTTTTACTCAACATAACGCTTCAGTTTCAGCAAGCTGGCCCGCCCACCAGAGCAGAATCAAATAAAACTACTGCCAGAATTTTAAACTCTTTTATTTAGTTGTCGCAATACCTTTTTCCACCGTCATCTTTTAAAAACCGAGTTACGCCACACATACACGCGAGTGGCGATCGCCTCCTTCGCCGTCTTCCATTGCGTACTATATGCGTACTGTATGCGTACCATTGCGTATTATATGGCGTACAGTGCCAAGGTAGAGGCGGCACCCAGGAGATGCGAAGTGAGCGGCACGACGAAAATGGTTACTATGAGGGAGGCAGCGGCAAGGCCTACGACGGGAGCAGGATGGGTGGGGTAGGTGCAGATGGAGTGGGGTGGGGATGGGGTGGAGTAGCGGTATGGGCGGGTGTAGATGTGAGGGACAGGTGCGAGGGAGGATGGAATCAAGGGTTGGGTGGGTGGGGGAATTGGGTTAGGAGGTGGGTAGGGAGGAGGGTTCAGTGGATGGAGAAAAAGTTGGGTAGCGTTGCGAGGGGCGGATGCGACGATGAGTTCGAGGGACGATGGGGTGGAAGGATGCGTGAGGTGGTTATGAAGAAGGATTCAGGAGAGAAATGGGGCACTGGGAGGGCCGGCGAAGCACAGCCAACAACTCAAATCCATCCATTTAAAAATACGCCCAGAAACGTGCCATCGGAATGACCGCCGTCTCGGCCCTGACCTCTCCCCACCTTGTCCGCCGCACCGCGGAGCTGTGCGTAGCGACTTGCCTCCGCCGCGCCATTAAGGACCACTCCACAGGGGGCGGGAGGCGGTTGTCGCCGCGGTTAGGGGCTGTTGAGCGGAGGCCGCAGTTACGCGGCCAGCGCCAGGCGCCGGACGTGCCGGAGAGCGAAGCCGACCCGCCCGCCCGCTCGACCGCCCGCCCGCCCGCCGCCTCGCCCCTCCCGCACCGCGCCCCCCCGGCCATCCCACCGACTCACTCGCCTGCCCGTCGCCTCGCCCGTCGCCTCGCCCATCGCCTCGCGGTTAAATTGATAAACACGAACACTCAAATTAAATTTTAATGCACATTAATTTAATATTAGCGTTTACTAAAGCAAACTAAAAACATGGATGTTGAAAACATCGATGTTTTAATTTTGAACATCCATATTTTGTTATCGATGTTGCATCTCTACTAGAAGATGGGACTGTTGGGAAAAAATCAGTAAAGAAATTGAAAATATAATTAGAACTCAAGAAAATCGTGAAATAGAAAATCTTTGAAATGGAAAAATGTATGTTATCAAAGTACACTAACACTAACAGATTGTACTGACTTTCATAATTATTATTTCATGTATTTAACAAGTGATTTAATTAAACACTAACTAAACGATTTTCTTATCGTTTTAAGCTCATCGTGGAAACTGTATTATTTTGATCACTAAATACTTTTACTTAAAACTATTATTTAAAATATATTTTCAAAAAGGTTTTCAAGCTTAAACTTTGCAATTTTTGTTATTTGTTGAAATAAAATAACTCATATAATGTCTTGATACAACTTTCACGTTTTTAATTCTTTCTCGGGGGCTACGTTTCACTTTGCCCCGGGCCCAAAATTATCTTGTGAAGGGTCTAGGGAATGTCTAGTCATGTTCGGCACATGGCTCTCTTACCGCCGAATTGTGGGAATTTAACTAGGTCCAGGCATGGGAGACCAATCAGAGTTTGTTTCCGCCGGGGCGGTGCCCCGCTGGTGGTAGAGACCTGTTTAGGGAAACAACCCGCAAGCCGACGGGTAGGTTGGCGCCGGATCTCGCCGTCGAACGGGAGAAGATCTCCGCCACCTCCCGCTATTAAACATGCCCTGCACTTACGGCACTAATGAGCTTAGCTGTTAACGCGCCCAGAATCACTAATCAATGAATCATCGTCCCTCCACTCTGCCTATCCCTTCAGTCGTCGTCGCAATGCTTCCTGTTTTCCTCGTGCCCAGTCTTTCGCAATCCTTTTCCGCTCTCGGGTTTGTAACGCTACTCTCAATACCAGAAAATTCTAGCGACCGGCTACACTGATAGGTAGTTTTCCGTGGTGAAGGACAGGTCGCAAGCGGTCGGTGGCACGTTTGTTAGGATACTGATCCGACATTCGCCTGATGTTGATCGAAGAAACCACGGCAAACTACCGATTAGAGCAGCCGGTCGCTAGAATTCTCCTGAAGGTACGAGGAAGATGGGAACAAATTTTACTGCCTCGTAAACGTAGAATAGAGAAAGAAATATTTACGTCTATTTCGCATTTTGTATTTATTGTCCGAATTTGCCGGTCAGCTAACGTTGTCCTCCATGCCTGGGCCTACTTTAATTCCCACGCTTGGGGGTAAGAGAGACGCGTGGAGAACATGACGTATTCTCTTCACTTATCTAGCGAATTCCGCATCTCTGAGTTTTACTTCGTCACACAGCTACAGGAACAGAGACAATTTCAACTCTTCGCCTCTCTTTCTTAATTACTTACGTGGACTCTGTTTGGGGTCAGATTTGACACCCACACGTTTTACCCAATACTTTACCCGTATTTCACGCAAGAATGCTATTTGGAATTTTCAGTTAAGGAGATAATGCGATAGATCGTGAGATTTTAACCTTTCGACTCTGTTTTTCCATTACTTACGTGGACTTTGTTTGGTGTCAGATTTGACCCCACACATTTGGAGTTATTTAGCTATTTGAAATTATTAGTTACGAAAATTATGCTATTTATTTTGTTCATTTACTATATCACTCTAAAAACTGAAGAATATTTCCAGAAAACATTGTAGCTATACATAGTTATACATACGTGTCTACTATACCAGCGTGAGAATGTTTGATAGAAAGCTTCTAACTCGTACAGAGACAAATACTTTTGATTTTCATTCAGAAGCAACAACATAATATTATAAAACGGAAATGAATACGTTTTTAGAATTTTTCTCATAATTTTAGATGTGTAACGTGAAATCTATGTAGAAGCAATTCTGACCCCAGCCGCATAAAAATCAAATTACTTCAAACCAAGAAAGCTTAACAAACTGACAAGTTAACAACACATGTAAAACGACATAAATAGCATAGCTAAAAGGAGAAGTTCATATGAATAATTTTCAGTGTCGCAAAACATTATTTGTGCCTGGGGTCAGAAAACCCAAACAGTGTCTAAGGGTTAAAGGAAAGCTACAACTCTATTTTTGTCTCGACCAGGAATCGAATCCGAAATCATACCACGGAAAGCTGCCTTGCTGCCCCCGAGCCACCTTTAGAATTAGAAAGAATTGTAATTTCACGAAAAAAATGTCGCCAATATGACGCAAATATATTTTCGGGCTCACCATTTACGGCAAAGTGGTGGATAGTCTGATGGTCTATGATTTCTGTCAGGCTGTCCATCGATAGATACCACCGCCTAGAGCGTTCCTATGATTTTTGCTAAAATGGAAATTGCCGATATATCTGGCCGAACACAAGATCCTGCTAATCTCAAATCGATCTTTTAATTATTGGGGTACTTTTCACGCTACTCCTAAGAAATTTTCTAAAAAATGCCTTATATTTTTGTCTCTTTGCTGATCATTACCGAATAGTAATTTTTATTATTTGTGTAACATTTTCTCATTTCAAATATTCTGGATATAAACTTATTTTCAGTGAAATCTAAGAAATTCTAAAATGAGAATCTACTTATTTTATAATGATTCAAATGTCCTCTACGGGCATACAATGAGGAAAAGTTACATCGATATAAACAGATTGAAACTAATGGACCTTTGTAGCATTCATACCAGACTTCTGGGAGTTCTAATACAAAAACATCCCATTATTGTTCTTAAAAATACTCCATTTCTGATGCTAGATAGATTGATTTTTTAATACCAAAAACCTATGTGTGCCTATTATGATACGATTATTATTAAATTATCAATGTGTCCTCACGGAAGAAATTCCTGTATCGTATTCAGTTCTTTCTCCCTTTGCGAATGCGTTCAAAGCTAAATGTGATCAAGATTCCCAACGAAAGAAACATTTCCATGAATCCGCAGAGTCAGTTCCGTGTTTCGGATTCTTCGCTAAGTATGTGACCTCGAAACGACCTGTAAAAACTTGTTTACGGGCCTTCTAGTAGTAATTCTCCAAGAGATAATTAGGAAAGCCTAAAGCACAGAATAATAGATAGCATCATTTAACTAGAGAAAGTGTGTGAAAGCTTCGAGAAATATGTGCTTTACAATTTCAAATAATTTTCCTCGAGGGATACGCAAATATTTGTGCAGAATTATGTTAAGAACTCATTTCTTATGAACCGAGATGGAGATAATGCTGCAGTGTGAGGAAAAGAATAGTTTTGTTTTGCGATAGGAAGCGGACATGGTTTCTGCGGTAATTGCAAGAAAACGTCCAAAATATTCCTGGCTGTTGAATTACGTAAAATATGTTTATGTAAAAGTATGAGGAAACAGTGAGATTCAAAGCTAATTGTGATGTTTCTTGAAAGTAGTGAACTTCTTAGAGCTTAGACAATCCACTGGCAAGAATGGAAGTTTTGCATTCTTCTTCTCTGTGGTTCATAAAATATAGACATGAAGAAACTCACTCATATTATGATAATTTAAACAATAATTGGAACTCTATTAGTCATTATGTTTTTTACACAAAAGTCCCCACATTTTGTATTTTATCAATTTAATCGTTCAACCACGAATGTTATAATGATAAAATGGTCTATTGATTTGCTTGTTTTGTACGGAGGTAAAAGTTACATCACTTAACAACGTAAAAAAACGATGGAATAACACAGAAGTTCTAAATCATTGACGAGAGATTTCATTTAAAAACAGACTAACATTCCCCTAAAAAGATGTTATATAAAAACTGAAGAATATATTTCTTGTAGCATAACGACATCATCTCTTCCTTGATACATTACGATTCGAAAGAAGCACTAAGACCCGGTATGAGGCTCCATCTAAAAATGTTGTATAAGTAAATAAATGCAACTGTTGAGCCTTCAAACAATATGAGCTTCATTTAGTACTGATAGAACCTGTCACAAGATTACAAATTTTATTTATATCGTTTTTCAGTCTAATTAATATCTTTATATCAATACGTGAAAAGAAAACTTTGTATTCCTTTGAAGCATTTTCACATAGCATTACATGTAAACAATGGATACTGGAGACAGTACATTAGACTTCTGCAGGACTTTGCTCTGTTGGTGGTTGAGGTCACGAGACCAGCTTCAGTTGCATTTCTCAGTCGTGCGGGAGGAGTGGGAAGCACAGTGATCCCCTGTTTATAGGTTTTGAAATTTCGAAGGTATTGCAGATATTTAAGACGGAACACTAGTTTCTGTTTGCCTGAACACTAGTTTCCATTATTACGTCATTCAGAAACACTGCTCCAAAAGCACATTAAATATCTTTCCATCGACCGAGACCTTCCCCAAAGGCTGTCGGGGACTCTGTGGGTGGGCAAGGCCCGCAGTGCTTATCCGTATCGCGTTCGGGTATCGCCACGCCAGTCGCCTCCGCCCCCGAGCAGCGTTACGAGCGCCTCGCGTGCGCTTGACGGCGGCGGCTTGGGAGGGGCTGTTCGGGTTGGGAATGGTGGTGGCGGCGGCGGGGGCGCATTGGGAAGCGGGGATAGAAAGGCAGGTGGGGGCGGCGCGGGTGGCGACGGTGACAGGTCGTCGGTGGTACAAGCGAGGAGAATGGAGGTGGTAGTTGGGGTGGTAGGGCCGGCGTTGACGTTGGTGGCGTCGACGTTGGTGGCGTCATCGACAATGGTGGCGGGGGTGTTGAGGCAGTGGAGTTGGTGGGGGTTGCGAGGGTGGCATGTCGCCAGTGGTGGTGGTGGGGAAGGGGGGTTGGTTGCTGCGGTAGCGTCAGCGTCGACGTTAACAGTGGTGGCGGGGATTTTGGGATGGTGGGGGTGGTGAAGAGGTGAGGTTGGCTGGAATGGTGGAGGTAGTGGGGAAGGAGGGGTACCGGGAATGGCAGTGCAGGCGGCAGTGCCTCGGTTGGCGGTGGTGGCAATAGCAGAGATGGTAATGATGGTGATGATCAAGGAGAGGATTTTTAAACCCTAACATCTTGAAATTTGCTTTTAAAAATATGCATTTATGACCTAAAAATTCTTAAATATGCACTTTAATATGAAATAAAAATTAACGATATTTTATTTGCTGTGTAAACCTTTCTTGATAAAATTCAGGAGAATTTAGAATGAAAAGATATATTTTTGTGCAAACAATGTAATTTACCTTACTTCGCCGGAGAAATAATTGAAGTAAATATTCATCTTAGTACGCCTAGTTGCATTTCTTCTGCCTGGTTTAAAACATATTTCATGAAATATCCTATATTTGGACAAGTATTTTATCTATAGAAAAGAAAAAAAAACACAAACTGTGACGAACATTTTCTAATCAATGAAAGCTCACAAAAAATCTATGAAAAGATTAAACGTTTTAGAGGTGTCTCTATTTTAACGAAATATGCAAAGTATGTGCATATAATTACCCTAATATGCACCAACAGAAAACATCAGCCAAATATGCACAAATATGCACTTGCATATTAATCTAAATAGCATCCAATTCTAAGCAAATGTAAAGAAAATTCACTTAGCTATGCACTGAAGCAACGGACAAGAATATGCAAAATAATAGACATCCACTCCCTAGTGATGTGGGTAGTATTTGAGGTGGCGGTAGCGACGGCTACAGTCCTTGAAGCGGTAAAAACGAAAAAAGATCGGTTGAAATTGAGGAGAATAATTGATCAGTGTAGCAAAATTTTATTGGCTAATGCGGACAGGAGTTAAAGAAACCACGCCTTCTCCAATAATTATAATTTGTAGAAAAAAACAAACAATATTCAACAAAAGGAGAATGTGAATTGTGTATACATAAAGATTGATAAATTTGATTCAATTGTTCCAAAAAAACTAGAGGTGCTACAGAATGGCACAGACTTTCTCGTAGTAAATTTTTCTAATTTTTAGAAAATCTTGTTTTTGTTATTTTTTAAATTTGCAAATACTGCATGCACTATTGCACCAAAACTATTAAAATTTTGAAAAAATCTGCATGGCCTTAATGAAAGAGATATTTATGGACAACAGATTTAATTTGTAGGAAAAATGGCTATCTTCAATTTTATAGTTGTAGGAAGACGTCGGAAAAAAATTCAAACTTTTGCAGTTTTTGAAAATTCAGAGTCCACCGTGGAAATCGGACATATGCCACCTTGCGTATTTTACTCTGTTCTTACAAGAAATCTAAAGAAATAATTTGGAGTCGTTTTTGAGAAAATTTTAAAAATGTCCGGGGAGATTCATGTTGCCCCCAAATTTAAAAAAATGTTTTTCAAAATTGCAAAGCTTCAACTAGAGCCAGATGGACAGGAGTTTCTTCAATTTGGAAAAGATTGAACGTGTGGTTTAGGCGCTAGGTTAAGTTAAGCTTCGACAAGCGGACGGACAGACGGGCGGTCGGACAGATAGACGGACGGACAGGCGGGTGGATGGACGTTTTGAAAGAAAAAAAAAAAGAAAAAACAAACTTTTTCGGTATCAGGGAACCCCAAAACGTGTATTTCCGTTGAAATCTCGAAATCGATTTGACGCAGCATTACATAACTTTCTCTATACTACGTGTATTACTCCCGAATATACAAGAAAGTAATAACACCCGTATATGTATCTGACAACGTTGTTACACCTATTATTCGTACATTTGTGAAATGATAGCCTTCGTGTCGAATTGGCGGAATAGTTCTTGCAAATAATAGGTCAGTAATGAACAAACGACTACTGCTAAAGACTAGAAGAAGAGAGAAGTTAGGTAAAGAACGGTGAACAGAAGAAGTAGGTGAGGATGGAAATATGAAGCAATAAAACTGTAAAAATTGATGAAGACGAAATGTGGATGAGATGACTACGAAGACGAAGAGAACGACTTCAGTAACGAAGACAATTTTGCAGGGAAGAGACCGAATCGATTACATCAACGGGACAGTGATGGAGACGAACAGAGATGGATGGAGATGATAAAAATATAAAGAGGTGAAAATGATTGATATGTTCCAGAGGCAAACCAGTGGAGCAAATGGAAAGTGTAGACGCAATGAAGTCATTTTAGACTCTGGGTTTCATATTTCTATTGCAAAGAAGCAGCTGTCTTTCTACGAAATTTTCTTCATGGAACTTTACTAACTAGAAATGTATCCGCCTTGATAATAATTAGCAGGGATCGGATTCTGATGACATGCCATCTTTCCCTTGGTGCATTCTAGACGTAACTAACATGTAAATCAGTGTTTGTTACGAGATATAGGTGGTAGAATGTGTAGTTATTGGATCATTTTTGCTATTTTTCAATTTTTAGATCTTTTTTTGACCTTTGCGTCATTTTTCTTATTTTATACGCATATTGTTTCCTTTTCATGTTCGTTTTTTAATTAGTTTATTTTTGGTCGCATCAACTACAAAGGTCGTTAGCGACCGCACCAATTACAATATGTACCACAATGATTACACGTAGATTTCTAATACAATTGATTGATTTTTTCGTATTTCCGGGCGCGTCAACTGCTTTGGTCATTAGTCCGTTAGTGTAGTGCATGTTTTCCTCTCTCGAGAGATGGCGATGATCTTCCCCCGCTGGATGGCGAGATCCGGCGCCGACCTACCGTCGGCTAGTGGGGTTTCCCCCTAACCAGGACTCTGCCACCAGCGGGGCACCGCCTCAGCCGGGACAAGCTCTAAGGTTTAGACCGATCTCCCGGAATATGTGATAGTGTAGTGCATGTTAGTGTAAGTGTGTGTGTAAGGGGAGAGGATAGGACAAGGAAGCGGATCGCACGCGGTCCGTGGCCTGTTTGGTAGGGTACTGCTCCCGCATTCGCCTGGTGTTGATCGGAGAAACCACGGAAAACTACCGATTAGAGCAGCCGGCCGCTAGAATTCTCCTCCAGTTCTAATACAAAATTACATTGTTATATACCATAATTCTACTTTAGTACAATACAACAAATAATTAACATGTTGTTTTCATCTCAAATTTCCAATATAATACCAGTAACTTTACAAAATTTAACCACGTGGTTTTGATAGTCCGGGGAATGTAACCGTGCACATACGTCCAGTCCTCGTAAGATGTTTTTCCGCTCTAAGGAGAACTTGAGACATGACACTATGATGTAGTCCAAGATTAGATTACAGCTACACACATCACAAGTTCGGGGAAATTCTTTTGTAGCAGGTGGAGGTGGCTTAATTTTGAGTGTCCCGACCGGATCCTTGTTATGACCACTTGTTCTCTTCTGCTAAGGTTTTTGTTGGTTACCAATTTATTTTGTTTAATACTTTGATAATGGGTTACTTTCTTTTCATGTTTTTTGTTAGTGAATGTTTCATGAATTTTCAAGAACAAACCAAAATTCTTTTTTATTGTTATCATCAGTTAATGACGGAATTCGCTATTGCAGGGGACTCTTTTTCGAACTCTCAAAATTACACTGATCTTCGTGTATAAGTCTATATAAATAAAGTCTATATTAAATATCATTAGGTATAAATAAATTTTATTAAAAATTGTAAAATTCATTGCATAAGTAAACATTTTCAAACACATTATTTAGTATTTATTAAAAATTAGATAATTTTCGTCTTACGACCTTTGTAAAGAACGACGATCAATTTTAAAGAATTTTTAGGTCATGAGAATTCGAGCCATGGTTACTAGAACACTTTGAAGGAGAGCATCTGAAGGTAGTAGAACTTTAAATGAATCAATGTTTTTTAGCTAATTTTGTGATCTCTTCATAAAAGATAATTTTCTCCGATGCTTTGAATACGGACTAAAGCTTTGAACACTACACAGAATACACCGGAATGTAATTTTACCAGCAAGTGCACAACACAAAAATGACCATCAAATATCCGGTAAATATTTTTACGTTATTAAATTACAGCTAATTAAAATATTTTTCGGCAAACGCAAATTTACTATGAAAGATAATTATATTATAGTCTTGTTTATTTCTCTCTTTGTAAATTACAAAATAAGTCTGCTACTTGGAATTTGTAAGACACCTTAGTAATAATTAAACAGTTTCGCTTTGTACCCTGGATTTTTGGAATCGATTCCAGGTATGTTCACTTTGCGAATCAGCAGTCGCAATCTTCCCAGAAACCGTAAAAGGTACCAAGAAACTGTAGTATTCTCCCTCTTTGCCTTTTCCCGAGGTGATGTGAAACGAGAAAAGGGAAGTCAGTGAGGAAGGGGTTTGGATGTCACTGTTCGAAGAAAAGACACCGACGCGACTCTTGGTTGAAGGCAGCTAAGGAACAGATGCCTCTGTTCCGGGGACGGTGTGCGCTGCATCGACCTGCAGGAGATAGGCAACAGACACCCCGTCGGGACAGACGTGCGGAGTGCCCGAGGCGGCAACACGTCAACGCTGCCGTGGGTGGGAGCCGTCAGAGAGTATTCGTAGGTGGAGATATGGAATTGAGAGTGCTTTCACAGAAGGCGAACACTGTATTTCTTTCTAGTTTGGTTTATATTGTTAGCAAAACAAATGTTATTTTTTGAATAATATGCATGTTACAGTTTTAAAATTGTATTTTCTCGAATTATAAATTATCTATACACACGTAACTACGTGTGTGTTATAGTGAACGTAGAAGTTTCTGTGAAGGTATTCTGTGTTTGGTTAAGATGCACTGCTAGTGAACTCTTTGGTGAAAGTGGATTTAATGATCGTAACTTTTCAAAACCATACACATCCACTAGAGATGTGCACCGTTGCTAGCGAAGGTGGTGGGTGTGAACGGAGGTGCAATAATAGCGAGTCATTTTACATAATTTATTATCTCATTCAAATGTGTTGTAATAAGTTTTGTAATGTAAATGTATGGTTGGCATGGGTGCGACCAGTGCATTAAATACAATTCTGATATCAATTGAAGTTTTATAAGCTGCGCGGGTGGCGGAGGCGACAGGGAAGTGAGCGAGCGAGAGAGGTAAAGCTCTCAGAAGTGCAGATTCGTTCTGCGAGACAATATTTCAATTAAAATTGCATTAGCCATAAAATTGCTTTGCTATAAAATGGTATTTATTAATAAAAATACCTGGTATGAAACTTGTGTATTATGTGTGTATTTAATTATCCACCAGCATAGCACACCCACTGTCGGGGAAATGGTCTTCTGACATCTTCGTCAGTACATGCGTAATATTCATCTTTGGGTATTCATCCACTTATCACTTTAATGGCGGTATACATTCGCTAGGAAGGGCGTACCTTCACCAACCCCAACTTAAAATATAAAATACACCATGTACACTTCACTTATATAATGCACAATGCTTCTCGTTTCCCTTCCCTTTATTTTTCTGTTATTTATACGTAAAATATACTTGATTTTTGTATGTTTAAGTGCTGTAATATATGATAGATCCTGCAGGAGCGATGACAGGTTAAAAATCCATGTTGTCCTGGGTTCCTCTTCATATAGGTTCGTGTGATGGAAGCCTTACGAAAACTAATCTTGTAACAACGTATCACTTTTTATATATTCTTTCTACCCGGTTGCGGCAAATTCTTAGGTTTCACAAATTCTGTCCAGATATCTGAAGTCTTCCTATTTTATTTCTTTAATAAGCTGAACATGTTGATAGAAGCTCATTTTACGCCTTGCTCTAGATGGAGACTGCTGAAATTCTGATAGCAATACCGAGAGTTCAATGGTGTAAAAATATCAGAGAAGGACATTACTGAAACTTTAACATTTTACCCAACGTAATGCAATAACAGTTTTTATTTTTATATGGATATGTATTATATATTTTCAAAATACCCAAAAAGTCAAAGATAGGAGATTATGACTCAAGAAGATATTATCACTGAGAGCTACGCGAGGATCAAATATAGTTTTACGTTTATGAAAATGCGAGAATAAGATATGTGAAGAATAGAATTTCAAAAAGGAAAATAGAAAGAACGAATACAGCAATAATTATTCTCAAAGGTATTTCGATAAAAAAGTATACTTTTATATTTATAAAATCAGAAAGCTTATTGAAAACCATGACATTCATTCGCTAAGGCATTGAAGCCTTAACTGCACAATTTTCTGACGATATTACATACTTAAGAGCAGTGTTTGCATTCTTCATTGATTGACATAAATCTCCCAAATTCTGAGAATTCCCATATCGTTGGATCATCGCCATGGTTGGGCGGGGCTTGGCGAGAGGCATGTCATTAGTCCCGTAAGTGTAGTGCATGCTTTTTTATCGCGGGGTTGGCGAGATCTGACGCTGACCTACCCATCGTGGGTTTTCCCTAAACAGGTATCTCCCAGAAGCCGGGCACCGCCCCAGCCGGGGCAAGCTCTGAGCTCTCGACCAGTCTCCCGATATGTGTGGTGTGTGTAAGTGACAGGTGAGGATAGGACAAGGTAGAGGAAGGAAAGATCGCGCACGGTCCACGGATCATTTGTTAGGCATTCGACTCGTGTTGATCAGAGAAATTGTGGAAAACTAAGGATCATAGCAGCCGACCGGCAGAATTCTCCTCCAGACAGTGGCTCAATTCAACCTAGCAATCTAGCTATTGTTAAAAATCCTTCCACCATCAGAACTCGAACCCTAGGACCACCCGGTCAGAGGCATTGCAGTGCCATCAATTGAGGCTCTAAATCACGTATGCCGGTCTAATACTACCAACAGTGTTTGAATTCTGCACAAGATGGGTATAAACCTCCAAGATGTGAGAAGTCCCAGCTGGCCGATCATCGCGGAGGGCGAGCGTGTGGGGCGTGGTGAGAGGCATAGCCAGGAGGCAGCGAGCGAGCGAGCGTGGCGCGCCTCGTGACCGCAGGGGCGCCCGACGAGAATACCGCGCGCCTGGCGCGGGGCGGAAGCGATCTCCTCCCGGTTCGCGTGCGGCGAAGTCGCACAGGGGCAGGGCCAAGGGCTTCGCAAGCACGTGGGGGAACACGAGCGAGAAACAGAGCCATTCAGCTGAGAAGGTAACTATCTGGCTTTGAGGGCAGATGCGACTGGTGCACCAATAAACTGGCAGTTGCAGCTCCATCGAAAGACGGAAAAGTAATTTCCGAAACAAAGATCGATAATATATAAACAACGTAAGCAATTCATGTAAATTAATTAAATCTAATTTTAATACAAATATTATTCGAACATTACGTAGGTTTATGCATGGTGTTCATGTCAGGAATGCCCACCTCCTTATTCGGGCTTTGATTCCCAGTGGGCACTCCAGTTTTTGTGTTAGTTCTGCATTGAGACGATTGTCAGTAATAGAATTCATACCAAACAAAAAGGAAGTTCATAGTTTCGAAAATACGTTGATCCCACTCCAAAATGTTGCAACAAGCACAATTGTTTGGATGCGATTTACACTAATTCATGATCTTCGTTGTCATTGATGCTACTAGTGGGGATGATGATATAAAAGTTCTTTCAATATCAAGTGAAATTCATAAAATTAAGATGCAGTTAGTTTCAAAGACGGAAAGCTAGTATTCCCCTGGGAGTCCCACGCCAGCGAATGCCTCCTCTGCCCTGCGGTGAGGCCCTCCCTTACCGCTCAGCGAGGCCTTGTGCTGGAGTGCCCCCCCCCCCTCTCCACACTTACTCCGCTGAGCGAAGACCTCGCTGAGCGGTAAGGGAGGCCTCACCGCAGGGTGCAGGAGGCATTCGCTGGCGTGGGACTCCCGGGGGAAAACTAGCTTTCTGTCTTTCTATCTATGAGTGTTCCGACACGAAAATGCCCGGGGCTGCAATGCTGACGCTTGGGACGCGCGGCCAGTGCATATTACACACAGTGTAAGAGCATGAGAGCGAGACATCGGTTTGATTGATTGATTTTTTCGTGTTTCCGGGCGCGTCAACTACTTCGGTCATTAGTCCCGTTAGTGTAGTGCATGTTTTTTTCTCGGGAGATGGCGGTGATCTTCCCCCGCTGGATGGCGAGATCCGGCGCCGACCTACCGTCGGCTAGTGGGGTTTCCCCCTCACCAGGACTCTCCCACCAGCGGGGCACCGCCCCAGCCGGGACAAGCTCTCAGCTCCCGACCGGTCTCCCGGAATATGTGGTAGTGTAGTGCATGTTAGTGTAAGTGTGTGTGTAAGGGGAGATGATAGGACAAGGAATAGGAAGGACAGATCGCGCGCGGTCCGTGGCCCGTTTTGTAGGGTACTGCTCCGGCATTCGCCTGGTGTTGATCGGAGAAACCACGGAAAACTACCGATCAGAGCAGCCGGCCGCTTGAATTCTCCTCCAGACAGCGACTGAATTCGACCTAGCTGGAAAGCTAGTGTCGAAAATCCTGCCGCCGTGGGGAGTGGGAACCTAGGACCTCCCGGTTAGAGGCGCTGCAGTGACATCAGTTGATGCACTGAGCCACCGCTCCCGGTGCGAGACATCGGTGCGCTGCCTGTCATGCAACGAGACGCCAGAGGGAAAGCTAGAAAATAATATCGCATTCATGAGTATTTCTGCAATATGTCGTATATTAAATCACACTAAATGGAAAATGTATATTCCTATCATATTATAGTACTTTTTTGATGATCTATCAGTTGTGCAACCTAAGCACGTGCCGCGAATGAGAGGTTATGCAACGAAAGAGGAACTCGCTGAGCGGAAGCATGACGTGAGTGAAGAGGCGCGAGAGAGGTCGGGCGAATCATTGTTCGGAGTGCAGTTGAGACCTTAGAAATCCGGAAAGAAACGTGCATTACAGGGAGAGAGATGCTTGGCTAAACGGCTGAGAAAGAAAACGAAGTACGAGTCGATAATGAAGGACTGAATGCATTGTTACAGGGATATTAGAGAGATATCAGATAGAAGGCTAAATAAGCGAGAGTATGGATCCCTGAGAGTTTCAGAGAATGTCAGAGCATAAATACGTAAAATTCTGAAGGGATGGCAAAAATAAACGGTCAGATATCTAACGCTGGCGTTCGCGAATGAACGACGAGAACGACTCGAACATGTTCGAGTGGAAAAGAGCGGGAGGGACCGGCCGGGTGTGACGACGAGTGGAGAGCATGGGCAAATGCGAGCGTGCGGGAACATGGGCATGCAAAACTGTGGAGATGTGAAGCGTGACGCACTGGAGCTAACGTTACTGAACGCACAGGGACGTCAATGTGCGAGGCACGAGCGCCAGAAACAGCGGCGCCGTAGCGTGGTATTATGGGGAAGTGATTGTTGGAGCACGGATGGCAGTGCTGCTGAATGATCGTGATGGGGCGTGGAAGCAAAGGAGCGTGAGCTGAATGAAGCTTGGACATGTGGGAGAGTGGACGTTATTCAGTGTGTGTTTAGGATGGGTGAAATTTGGAGCATGAGCTTGTGGGATCACGAACATTTAGAAGCATAAACATGTGGGAGCGTGAGCTTGTGGAAATGTCAGGTTGTGGGATTTTGAGCATATGGGAATGTGAGCGTGTGGGACTGTGAGCGTTGGTTGAGTGTGAGCATGTGAGCGAATCAGCATGAGGGAATGTGAGCATGTGGCTGTATCAGCGTGTGAGAATGTGAATGTGTAGGAGTAAGAGCGTTTGAGAATGCGAGCGTGACGAAATGTGAACGTATATGAATATCAGCATGTGCTTACCATTGTGAATAGTCGTACGGGCAGACGAGCAGGATAGATAGATAGATAGATAGCTTTGTTGTGGGTGTTTTTTTCCTAACTCACATTATGGAGTACCACAAGATATCTGCTACGATCACGGAATATAGATAGATATTACTTTTGCAGGTAGTTTTGCGTAACCTGGTGGCACAATTTACTAACAAATTACAAATAAGAATATTAATGCAATATAACTTTAAATTATTTCAAAATAATAATATCAATTATGATAACAATGATAACAAAAAAGCAATAATAATAATAAGAAGAAGAATAACCCTACCATCCCTACTATTTTTGGCTATCCTACACAGATATTTTAAACTACATGTCTTTCTGTCTCACTCCAGTGCACTGCACTCCACAACACTTGCACTTCACTTCAGGAGGAGAATGGACGGACATTAACCTGCCGAGAGGCCTTCCGGCGGCGCGCCGCTTCTTTTGGGGGTTCAACAGCCCCGGCGGGGGCGCATGCCTGCGCAGACATTCGCAGAAGCGAGGGAGGTGGGAGGGGAGGCGGTACCGCGAGCGCCGGCAGCGGATGAGAGGTGCCATATCGGCGCCGACGCCGACGCCGGCGCCCGCGCTGTCGCCCTGGCGGCGCGCACGCGAACTTCCAATTACGACAGAGGAAGGGGCGTGCGCGGCTTTCAAGGTCCACTGGCGGGGGTTTCCTTATGGCAGTTCCTTCGAGATTTTTCGAAACATTGTATGCGCTAGCAACTCATGTTTCTTGAGAATTATTTAAAATGTTTGATTGTTGTTTTTCGATATGTGAAGTTTTAGAGTAGTTATTTAGGTTACAGTTGGTAAAGAAGACACGTTATTTTGCGAGAGGGAAAGGTTTCAACACGAACCCGATAGGTCGAGTGGCACATTCTTACGAGTGAAATAAAATCACTATTTTGCACGTGAGGCATTCCCTATCTTTAAACAGACTTACTGACTTTCCTTTTCTTTTAATTCGTATATAACACCTAATTGGGCACCATGTTGCGTTAAGATCAGTAGTGCCAGATCAGACGAAAATATTGTGTTTTCTTTGTTCTATTCAGATTTATCTGAACCGTCTCACTTTCAGAACAAGTACTAAAACTTGAACTTTTTGCTCGCTGTGCTTCCCCTAAAGGTAATTCCTGTTTTGAATGACTTTCTATATTTTTTTTACAAAGAAACAAAATGCAATGAAGTGTAATATTCTATGTGAAACGTTACAGCCGGCTTCTGCGATGTAGCAACTAGCATTCTGAGCCTAGACCATGAATCCGATTGTGCGGGCTAAAACAGAGATGGGTGCGGAACATTTCTACGAGCGAAAATTCCTCTGAGTGGCGTGTCATTTGTGCGGCATAACTCAATCCGAATACGCAGCCCCTCTGGTCCGAAATGCGCTCAGGCAGAGATCGACAAACGTCATAGCCAATGTTTCTGATACCATTTTGTGTCATTTCCGGACGGCGAAAAAGGAATCAAAATGAGTTGGAAAGGGTCCGAATATATTGATATCAAATAAATTCTCAATAATGCATCTCGGTCGGGGGAGGGTCAATCGATCTGTTTCTAAAAGTTCAGTGGATAGAAACGTGTATTCACTGGATGCTAAAATTTAAGAGAGTAAGCTGTAACCAGCAATCCAAAAAACAAGAGCTAAATTATTGGAATAATTTTAATAGGCAAAGTGAGCATAACAAAGAGGCTTATTTTATTTAGTATATTTAAAAATACATATACGTACATCTGATTTGTCATTGTGGTGTTTTTTACAGCTAAGATGTATCTGAATATGCTACACATAAGCAATAGAGAAACACATCTAGTTACTGGTGTAGTGCCGAGGCAGACGAAATGCAATTTTGAAAATTGCTGAATTCTTTTGCCCTTTATTTTTATTTCTGTTTTCAGCCGGATCCCAGCTAAATGCTTCGTACTTTTGCTCCGTCTTTATGGAACTGTTTTCATGATATACAGTAAGTGGTGTCAATTGTACATAAGCTACGTTAATCCACTACATTGCAAATTGTCATCCATCAAATGGATGAGACTAATTAAAAGAAATAAAACATCTTTAGTTATCAGAGTTCATTAAGGTTACTAACCAAGCCTATAAAACGAAAACATTCTTACTCAACTATATAGCATTATATTATTGATGTAAAGCAACTCTTTGTTCTCGCCTCGCCTTCCATAGCATAGAAAATAATGCAAATGAATTTTGTTTTCTTTCACGTTTCACATACATTATTAATCTATCCATTGTTTGATTCGAAGATTTCCAATTTGAATTTACAGCATAAATTCTATGTGTGGGGAAAGTTAAATCATCTGTTAAAAATTGAAAAAATTAAAGAAAATGAACCGAATTCTTCATTTCGTTTTTCAGAGTTGCAAAATAATACCCATTACAGGACACATTCTCGGACAGTTTGTATCCTTGGTTAACTGTCTTCAGCATCTCAGCAAGATCTACAGCGAATGAAAGAGTATGTGAGTACTGATGTCGGGTGAAATGACTACTTAGGTAATTATTTCCGTAAGTATAGTGGATGCTATAACTATGGAGGTGGAAATGTTTTTCTTATGCTAGAATATGAGATTGTGCGCTAAAATACACGTCTGCTTACGGGATGCCCCAATAGGACGCTGCGTGAGCCGTGACAAGCCTGTCGGCCCGGTGGCCGAGATCCCTAAGGCAGTAAAGTCGTAGTGATCTCGGACCGAATGGTAGCGGGTTCGAGTCCCGTCTCGGGCATGGTTGTACTTGTGTTCGAAGACGCACTAGTACATCCTTGGGCTGGAATCTGGGTCTCACCAGAACGCAATTACCCCTCTTAGAAACTTTCCCATTCAATGCCTGAGTCGGGCCGCTTTGCCAGCTCTGAGCTACTGGATTTCCAGGCCAGTGCCGGAGACGAATCAATGCGCCACTCACAATGCCCCGGGACAAGTCCCTCCTCTTTGGCCAGAGTATCACGCCACTGTCACAACGAAGCCAAGTGCCCCAACAGTCTTTCGACATGTGTGTTAGGTAGTGCGTTTCGGTGTGTGTGCAACGGGAAAAGAAGGAATGACGATGAGAGAAGAAAGGTCGCGTGCGGTCCGAGCCTCGTTTGGTAAGAAACTGAGCCTTTTTATTCGCCTGGTATGAATCAAAAAATCTCGAAAAACTACCAATCAGAGGAGCCGGCCGCTGAGAAACTACTCGAAAATTGGCCCACGTCGGGATTCAAACCATAAGACCTTCGGGTCAACGACACTCCTGCGGAAACGGAGTGGCCGCCTAAGCTATTGCAGTCGGTGGAAGACCTAGAAGCGAATAGAGTAGCTAAGATGTACATTCTTCTAAAAAATGTTCTCTTGGTATTGGCCACTGCAGTCTCCAAAACGCTGTGATGAATGATTAATGTAACATCAAATATGTATATATTTTATAAGTTCTGGATGGATTTTTGAAATAATAAAAAACAAGAAAATTCAGAAAGGCACACCAGTCGTAATAAAATGAAAATGCGATTAAAACATGGCTAAGGACGAGATCGTGTAACAATTTAATGAACATGATAAACCGGATGTTTATTCCTTGACCTTTGTGTTTCTGCGCGCGTGTGTGTGTGTGTTTAGGTGTCGCAGAAGGCCTCGCGTTTTGTTTACCCAGATCTAAAACGTCCGCAATGCTGTTAGTATCCACCAACACCCACACAGCGTACCCACCAACTCCACTGTTGAGAGCTTACGGCTTGATCTGCAAAAATCCTTAGAAATAAAGCGAGTAAAAACATCCGCATGCTAAAAATTCCTTCCCTCGTGTTCCTCTAATCCTTGCAAGGTCGCTGAATCTGTCGGGGTAACTGAACCACGAGCCCCTGAGTACAAGATGTGGCCGTGGGACCAAGGGTCGTATTCCACAAAACATAAGCAACAGGTTCTTGCTCCGTATCGCGGGAACGATCTTCTTGATGTTCTCAGGTTGCATAAGCGAGCTATTTGCTAGACTCATTTCGGGACAGTTGTTTACCTGGAGTTCGGACTTTTTGGTGTTATTTTGGAAAACCTTGCTCGTTAAGTTTGCAAGTTCCTTGGCAGTCAGAAAGTGGTTCTTGGCGCAATGAATAATAATTATATATCACAAAAACATTTAAAACACTATTACAGAAAACATCGAGAAACTTCGCCCACATATTTGTTGACGTCTCTTGTTAAATGCAAAAAAGTTTTATTTTTGTGGACATGTTGAAATGTGTAATTAAATTACAGTCCTCATTTTATGAAAAGGCAGGCATTAACGAAACGTAATCAGACTTATAATTATATTTTCAAAAATTTCCAAAAAATATTTGAATGAATTTAAGTTGTTTGTTTTGATCTTTCAATGAATTTCACGTTTGTGTGTTGCATGATCAGTAGGCACATTAGAATCCGCAAACACCTATGCATTGCTGATTTCATATTGTCCACGTACTTTTATTTACTTTTAACTACAGATTTTGACGTTAATGAATAATCAGTGAAAAGTTAACAATATACCACATACAAGTTTACAAAGAACTAGAAAAAGAAAAGTAGATGAATAAACAATGATCAGTTAAAAATACTTTAATATTTTTACTTGAAGGTCAAAATTAATGGATTCATGGTAATTGATTTGAGTGATGTTATTATATCTTGACCTAACAACGACAAGGTTTTTCTGTGTATTTTTGGAAAAAAATTATATTTTGACATGATTGAAATCTTTGTTACGCGATCTACAACATATTAAAATAATTTTGAAATTATACTTAGATAAAACCTTCTATGGACAAAACGACACAGTACCAATGAATTTATACGAATCTTTTTTAGATAACATTTAAAATTCTTTCCAATTCTTTCCAAATTCCAAACATTTAAAATTCTCTCCAATACTCCAAACTGTATGTTAGATAGAACGTCATTTCTTCTCACCTCACCTCATTTCAAATCATTCTGAGTCTGCGGTAATCTATTATATATTTAAAAAAATAAGGTATTCTGCCATGGCTTCGTTTAGAGCTTCTACTGAACCGATTGTAGTATTTTTTCCTTTAAATGAAAGAATGTGATCCCTAGATGTGTTATCAGATATTGTTTGTGTTGATTCACCAACATTTACGGTGTAAATTAATTAATTAAATCATTCTTTAATAGTACGCTTATCAATAGTCAATTGTTTTCTTCCAAAGGGTGGCTGTTTGAAAATTGATATATATGAGTCTATAGATGTGCATCCCCGCCGCTTCATGGTGGCGCTGCTTGATGCTTTTGTTTTGATTCTTGAGATTTGTTCACAATTCGTCAAGGTTTTGTTTCAGTGTAATAATTGCATTGTGAAGATGACAGTTTGCATATACATATTGGCTTTTGTAGTGTATTTTGTAGAGAACATTCGGACAGTGGGTTTTGTGCGGTTGTAGTGAAGTTGTTTACAGGTAATGTCGAATTCCGAATCGTTGCCCACGCGCCCCAAAAGACTCAAACGCACTACATTGACTGAGAGCAGGGAAAGAGAAAGTCAGCGTATGTGTCGTGATAGTGAGGTCATTTCGTTTTCTGTTGGGTTATTGTCTATGAAATGTCAGTTTTGTTCTACTTTGTACTTCCCATGTCAGAGAAATTCTGTAAACGAGTTTACTGTGTGTTGCTTACATGGGAAAATAAGTTTACCTTCGAGCAATATGCCAGAAGAAATCAAACAGTTGTTTATAGGAGATTATGACACATCAAAAAACTTTAGAAATAATATCCATCAGTATAATAGTGGTCTTTCTTTTGTGTAATTTGGTGCCGATATTGAATTGCCACCTGGTCATGGGCCATACGTGTTCAACATTTTGTGAACTCCACATCACAGAATATCTTTGTTATACCCTGAAGATTCAAACAATGCAACATATTGTGAACATTAGTCTGGGCACAGTATTTTACATTTATCTTAGATCACAGTCATATTTTGACGGGTTCTCACTAGTGTAATATGAAATTTTTATGTTCTGAATAGATACGCAGGAAACAATTACTGACATTTGGAATAAGCAGGTAGCAGTTTACAATATACAAAATGTTACAGTTGACAATGAACAGTAAATTTTAATGAATAGTCGAGGTACAATTAAACACATTCTCTAAGTTTTCACGTTTCTAATTGTATTTTTTGGGCTACTGAAATTATATGTGTAATATGACTATTATATTAATTGTTTCTATTGTTATAAATTCAACAACGTAGTCCTTAAATTTTTTTCCTAGGGCTTTTATCCAGCCGACAGCCGGTTTCCCTTTACGTCCCAAAGGGACGCATATTCGACCATACACTAGACAAACACTCTTGCGGGCTCCTCTGATCTGGGGTCAGCACAACGCGAGGCCCTCCGCGACAACACATACAAGTCAAAGAACAAACAACCATTCCCAAGGCGGGACTCGAACCCGCGACCCTAAGCGCTGAGTCGGTACTCGCTCTTAGCCACCTCGGCCATCCAGGCCGGCAGTCCTTAAATACTTTAAATTAAATAATATTATGTAATAAAAATTCGTTGAGTAAATACGAAACTGATATTGAAAGAAAAAGGTTTGGAACATTTTCAAAGGTTTTCAATCATTTTTAATGTAAAAAAGTCATGTGCGTTCATCGACCTTACTTCGTAAATACTTTAACGACTTCATAAATAAAATCATACAGATTTCCCAAATATATTTCAGGCATGAATACTAATGCAAAATTAGGCGAATCCCTTAAATTATTAGTACTGAGTGTACTAGTCGTATGTGCCATCAGTCAAAATGGCTTAATCAAACAGAAGAAACGTAACTGCTGAAGAACTACGAAATAAATGAGGGGTCCTTATACAATGATGCATAACATTGCTTATGATACAGGATAAAATGTGTAATATTCGCATAGTACGTAAATGCAACGCAAATGAACAGTTACATATGCTCGGCTGTTATTTGCAGCAAAACGCTTCATTGTCAGAAAAATCTCATACGGTATGGCTTTACCTACGCTACCCGAATGATCTGGAACGAAGATAATGGTGAAAAAAGCTTTGTGAGTTTCTAGAACAGCAAAGAATCTATAAATTTCAAAAATTAATTATTTTTTAATTTTGAATAAATTTTTAATAAATAATTATTTAATCATTTATGCTTTACTAATAGATTTGTTCAAAAAGTACTTTTGAGATCACAATTTAATACTGACACTATCTCTTGTTATTTTATTTGAATTATGAGACAAGTTACTCACATATAGTACTACTACTTCAACTATTTCTCACATTTATTTGTCTAACCATATCCGAGACGCAATCTTACGAATTAGAAGCTACATAATCTGCGAATGCTTATTAAAAAAGAAGTTACCAACAGAAAAATAGTGGTACTGAGTGGCACTTATGAGCTCATAGCACAGAAAGAAATGTAAATTATTTTAGTAGGTTAAGATCCATGATTTACGAAAGTATCACATTTAAATGCCACGAAAGCGTTGCAAAGATCCTGAAGGGTGAAATGAAAGTTGAGAATTTATTGTAAAAATAAAATCTGGCATTTCTATTTGAACCTTAAATCACAATATATTTTTAACATCACATATATTTTTAACATATTTTTAACATTTTTAACATATATTTTTTAATATTTTTAAAATCACAAGACATTTTTTCTCTGATAGTACTTCATGCAATATTACTTTTATAACGAAAATATCGATTTTACATTGCTGTATAAATATACATGCTGTAGGTCTCCTGAAAGATACACGTTTCAGATCATACATCTGACAATTTTGTAGCGTTTGTACTGAGGAAGAGAAAGACCAGAAACAAGAAAATTCCTTTGCACTCTCGCTAGAGTTTCCAGAAAAATCTCTGTAAAGATTTTACTTTTATGTCCAATCCACGTCCACTTCCGAGAACTTTTCTCTTACGAGTCTCTTTCTCTCTCCCTCCAGAAATTTCCTCATAATTGTTTCCTTTCAATGTCTCATCGCAATACTCTACTAAGAACTTCCCTCTCGCGCCCTCCCTTACGTATTTTATGTTCAAGGAATTTCTAAACGTATTTTTCAATCCCAATTACAAACGTAAGAAGGTAGAAAATGTCCGAGTTGTTTCGCGCATCAGCACTTTCATGTTAAAAATATTTGATGAATGGATGCGAAAGGTTAACCACCTCTTGTTCAACCGAAGTTAATCTACTAGAAATAATATTTCTTTCTTACAACTAGTGCTGCTACTAAATATATTTTCTCTCATTATTTTGAACCTACGCAATTTCCGAAAATTCAGAGTTCAACAAAATTGAGCCGCGCAATTTCGTTCAGAAGCGTCCTTTGCTCTATTCATGAATATAAAATTAAAGAAAAAAATAGGAGCGGGTTTAGACGGTTGGCTTAGGCGCCGGCTTAGGCTCTGTGATAACAGATGGACGGATGGACGGACAGACATAGAAACAGTCGTTTTTCCATCAATCGATTTTTCGGTATCAAGGACCCACAAAACGTGGATTCTGACTACAAAGTGTATTAACTACATACATAAATAAGCATTATCTATTTTTTGTTACCAGAGTTCGTGAATAATAATTTTTCGTCGAAAATCCGAATTCCGCTGCCCGATTACAATACCGTAGTAAGGGGAGAAAGTAAAATCTCGAATATATTCAGTTCAAGCTGCTAAATACTTGGTATTGCTGAATATGTTAAAATCTCACAATAGTTAATAATTATTATTTTAAAAATTTGTACCAAAACTAAAAATAACCAGTACAAAATTCCGAAGGAAACTTTTGAAGAAAATTAGTAAAAGAAGACGAAGATTTTTTAACATTATTTTTCAATATCACCTTAATCAATGCGCTAATAGACAAAACATTAGAAACAATTGACAAAATAGTAAAAACACAAAATTTTTGGTTTAGAATAGTAGTTTAATAATTGGAGATTCTTTCCAACATTCACTTTTAGTAACACTCGTCGCTTTTTCAATTTTTACGCATATGGTCCAATTTTTTCTGGTAATTCAGTCGAGCGGGTATATTTTTTGAACCCAAGTCAATGACACCTAAATCATCAGGACTATTGGCAGACAGCCATTTTGTTTCTGACGTCACTACTTGTAGTCATAACATTACTACGTGACAAAAGATTGATTTGCATGTGTATCAGTGTGAACTGTGAATGTTTCGTATAGAAATACTTGAGAACAGTGTTTTTATACATTTTACGGTGTAATAATATCTATGCTTTAAATTTGTGCGAAGAGAACATATCTGTAGAGGAGCAATTTTACTTCAGAGAATGTGAATACATGGAACAACTTGTAAAAGCGGTTAGAAGTTCAGGTGATGTGAAATTGTCACGTGCTTTCACTATGAAATTGTTTTCTACGAAATTCAACAAACCCAATGTAGAAAACATTGAGAGAATGCGTTATAGTGCATAGGAAAAATTAGTTTTTCGAATGATAAGGATAAGACTTTGGTACATCTAGGCGAATCCCACAGAAAATTACTTTTCCTTTTGACAGTGTGCACCTCTTGAAGTGCATAAGAAGCAACCAGTTAAATCAAGATACCCCCCCCCCAATTCCTGATATATGAAAAATAATGTTATGCACACAGCATCATTTAATTGCCTCAAATATATTTGCCACTCTGAGAAGCACAATATTTTAAAATATAGCAATAATTTAAATTTAAAATCGTTATATCATCTCTTTTTAGTTAAAATTAACTGTTAATTGAATTATATGCAATCAAATGTTTTCAAAATTCCTTTCTATAAAATATAATGAAGTCGGCAAAGAAGTTAAGTTAAATGTGGATTGACTTTCAGCAAGATTAATTTGCCGCGATGTGACGTCACAGCGTCAGTCGACAAGCCTTATATTAGTGCCAAGGTGGCCTTGACCCAAGTGAATGCCAGTCCACTTCAAATCCAGTGGTGCGGCGGCAAGTGGCCGCAGACAACAGACAACATCCATCCCAGCACTGTCGCCCGCACCCATTGTGGCGACGTCCACTGATGGACGGCGACTTTCGGTCTGACGGCGCATCGCGGCAGCCGACCGCGCGCCCCGCCCACTCGCTTCCTCGCCTCCACGCGCGGGGCGGCGCGGACGAACACTCGCCGCCGCGCAACGGCTAGCAGACCTCTCCAATTCGACGGCTACCGCGTTGACAATGCGTTTGCATTTCAATTGTGAGGTTTTCGAAGTTCTTCGCTGATGAAATGTATGTAAAGAGAAATGGGGAGTGACAGATCAAATATATATATATATATATATATATATATATATATATATATATATATATATATATGTTGTAACACGCCCACCTACCTACTTTACCTACTTTACCACACGTGGTGGGTCGTGATAGCATGAATGCTCGTGAAGCGAGCTTAAAATTCTCAGGAAGCAGGATCTTTCGGGTATGAGAAAGGTCTGAACCCTTAACACAATGAATCAAATAAAATACGAATAATATGAACATATATTCAATGAGAAAATTTACAGTGACGCAATTTCACAACAGGCTATTGCACTTTAAGTAGCTGGTCACTGAAAAAATGAAACAAGACAAAAAAAAACAACATATAGACGTCACCTCGACTGCCTGAACACACTTTCATCAACTACAATTTACGATTTGATCACTCCTTTCTGAGTTTTTCCACTACTAAATTATTTACTCTTTTGGCCTCTAGTTTTCCGTGCACGGCTTTTTTTTTCAAATGAATTTGATACTTGTTTCAATGAAACCCTTTCACAGGTGCTAGCCCTGGGCTTCGCACTCACTATAATACTGAACACAAAAAAAAAAAAAAAAATATACGTGGCATTCACGTTACTTAATTCAGACCCCTTTACATGTCACAAAAGCAATTACTTTAAACACAATACAACAAATTGATCTTTCTAGATAATATTAACTGTACAACATATAAAACTTCTGAATCATTTACGTAAAATTGTACAAGGTATAGCCTCTTTAAATGAATCTAATGATACGTGCAGTAAATGGCCTGGAAACTGCCTCTCACTCAGTTCGAAATACTTCTCCCACCTATTCTAGACGTTTCACCCACTTTTAACACTGATGGTCGTGTATTTACCTCTATCCTCTTTCCCCAGCTGAACACTGCATAAACGTTGCCAGATCCTTTACCTCAACAGCTCCGCGTCGCTCGCCTGTAGGTAACCTTGGGGATTTTCTGCCGCTCGTCCCGCGTTGCCGCCTCGTCTTCGCGTGCTGTGCTGCGACGAAAGCAGTTCCTTCCGCTCGAACCCCGCCAAGCGTCCAATTTCCACACCTTTCTCTCGTTCCGAACCCGTACTATCCTCGCTCTAGACCAAGTCTTTCTCGCCTACGCTTCGCTCTTCCTGGGGTAGTCCGTCTTCCACCGCCTCGTACACGTTCATTCGCGCTTCCAGCCTCGAAATGATTAATGTTGCAGAAGTTATGCTCAAATGCTCGGCCGACTTACCACACTTTAGGCATGTGTGATCTCAGCGTGCAATGTGAGATGCTGGATTTAATTAATGTCCTTCTGCGCGAATTTTACAACTTTGAAGTTATTTCGACGTCAAACAGTTATTTCGCTTGCTCTCCGAATTATTGTGACTGCGACGAATGATTTCGCACTGTATTTCCTAATTACTTCACTTTTCTAAGATACGCTTACCGAGCTAACTTTTAACTATCGAGTTAAAATAAACTCCTATACTATCTATTTGTGCTCGCCGTTACTGCTGTAGTCAAAGAAAGTTTCTTCTGGTCGCCGTCACTGTTGCCGCAAAAGAGCTTCTTCTGGTCGCCGTCGCTGTTGCCGTAAAAGAGAGTTCCTCCGAGGCGCGCCGCGATACTTATGGTACTCGCGCCTGGGGAAATTTTGGAGGAGTGCATATTCTCCTCCTTTCGTGACCTCCTGGAAAAACATTACTCACTAGTTCGGGCGTCGCAGTTTGAAAAGCTGTGGGCAGATGGCGCGTTTACCGGCCATCGCTCCGCCGCGTACCCTAGTCCTCTCTGTTAGTGGGCTTCATTCCATAGCTGATGGTGGCGTTATGGGGTGGTCTAACCCCGTGACGTCACAATATATATATATATATATATATATATATATATATATATATATATATATATATATATATATATATAGAGAGAGAGAGAGAGAGAGAGAGAGAGAGACAGATTTTTATGAGAAAGGACCGCTTTGTCAGCTTCTGCTTGGCTACTGCTGGTAGCATAACTGCAGGTTATGCCATGTGTAAAATTAATTAATGCATTCGTTTGCAGTTGCCTTACTTATAAATGCTTTCGACACAATTCCTTGCAATACCCTCAACCAACATAGAATTTGTTTTTTTTTCGACCTGTCAAACTGGTCCCCTCTTAGCTAACTTCTCTATAGACAATTTCTTTCTTCTAAAATGTTATATTAGAAGAGATTTAGATCAGGACATGTAAAATACGTGTTGCGTTTGAAATTAGATATGGAGAGTTTTGAGTCTCTTATTGTATTTTATGAATTATTACTTATGTTCAGTTTTGCTCAAAATCAATCTGGAAGATCGGCTAGTTATATTTTATAATACAAGCTGTGGTGAACCGCAGCAATTGGTTACACAATTATGTGACAATTAAACATTATTGTGTGGTTCCTTGAATTCATAAACCCTTAACGCTTAATCAAGTCGTGGATGGGTCCGTCTACAGTGATTGTAAATCGGGTAGGATCAGAGCTTTGTTTTGTTGCTTACGAATTAAGATGGCTAATGCATTTACGAAGCCCAAGATATATTTTTCTTTGTTTCATGGTTGACAGAAAAACTTATCGTTTTAGAGAGCAGTAGAAGGTGCGCGGCTGACTCTGCATTTAGGCCAGTTTAGTCCAATGAAGGCCGCATTAGCGTATAGGTTTTAGTAAGTTGTTTTAGTTGTCGATGGCGGCCTTCGTCACTTAGTCTGAAGCCATTCGCACTTTAGAAAAAGAAAGAAATGCATTTACTAATGAAGTTACGTGTTTCAATTCAATTTACAAAAATTCAGTTACATCTAAATTAATTTAAACACATCAAACGGCTATCACTATCTTTTCGCGCAATCCACAGACACCACGTAATTTTATACATTAGCGACAGAGTAGACGACACAACACAACAACTTATTTTTCTGAAAAATCCTGCATATCTCAATGATTAATAGAGTGATGATTCAGGGTGCGTCAACTGCAAAGGCCATTAGTCGCGTAAGTGTAGTGCATGTTCTGTCCTGGGGTGGTTATCTTCCCCCGCTGGTTTGTGAGATCCGGCGATGACATACTGTCGGCAAACGGAATTTCTCCAACCAGGTATCTCCTATCAGCGGGACACCGTCCCAACCGAGACAAGTTGCAATCTCCCAGTCGGTCTCCCGGTGAAGTGCATGTTAGTGTAAGCGTTTGTAGCACAAGTAAGAAGTGATCATAGCACAAGGAAGAGGAAGGAAAGATCGCGCGAGGTTCATGACCCGTTTGATAGGGTACTTCTCCAACATTCGCCTGATGTTGACCGGAGAAATCACGGAAAACTACCGATCAGAGCAGCCGGTTTCTAGAATTTTCCTTCAAACAGCGACAGAACTCGACTTAGCTTTCTAGCTAGTGTCGAAAATCCTGCCATTATCGGGACTCGAACCTTGGACCTCGCGATCAGAGGGATTGCAGTGACATTAGTTGATGGATTGAGCCACCTCCCCCGTTATACATCTCAACTACCTGACGTTTCGCGGTTCTCCTTTCTCCTCCTCGTCCTCCAACCCGGTCCAACCCTCGAGTGTCTCCCGACACCTCCGTCGTCACGGCGCGTCCTTCACAAGCCTCGGCATTCCCTCGGCGTCGGAATGCAAAGCAGCCACTTTGAGTAAGCGACGCCCTCCGGCCGTGTCACCGCCAAGATTCGTGCCCGCGCCACCGCTGCCGGAGCCACCACAAACCCTCTGCACAGCACCGCTCATCTCTCAAGAGAACCTCACTTGATGGGTATACTCCGATTAAAACATGCTGGCGGGATTTATGGACACTGTCATTGAACCAGGACTTAAAATTTTGGTATTGAAGCTTCTGATTGGATGACAGTGTCCTCCTTTTTATTCAGTTCCTGACTTTGAAAGGACTTCGTGTTTTAATTGACGTATAAGCCCTGTGTTGCCTACTATTCCTCCCAATTGTGAGTATCAGGGGATTTTACTCTCCATGGTGGGAACCTCAGCATTGATCTTATCCTCATCCCCGCGAGTGTACAAGAACACCGTTGGGCTGGTATCCAGACATGCCAGAACGCGATGCTAAATCTGGAGAATCACGATATGCACATCTTCCAAGTACCGGGGTTAAGCCGTTCCGCCATATAGAGACTATCAACCTTCCGAGAAGGTACCGGAGCAGTTTACGTCGCTCACTGCGTTCGTGACAAGTCCCTCCTGAATACCCTGGAGTATCGCGGCTTCGGTGGTAAGACGGTTAGCGCTTCGGGCCGTGGGTTCCAGGACTGCGTGCTCAAGCCTGCTGGAAGCCGTGGATTTTTAGGAACGAAAACAATTCTTCGAACGCCTTTTCTCGAAATGGAAGTAAAGCCGGCAGTCCAATGTAGTAGATTTACCACAGATCCTCAAGTCTAAAACAAGTCTCTGAGCTAAATTTTAATCGACTGCTTCGAAGCTCTAATGGTGTCTTCTTTCTCTGTCAGATGGCAAAAAGGGCGTAGTGAAATTTGCGTGATAAGACGGAAGAGCGGCCTGATGGTCTTACTATAAAATACCGTAAAATAAGACTAGAACTGAACTGAGTATCGAGCAACGAAGTCAAGAGCCCAATTGGGAGCCAACACATGGGAGCAGAGAGTTCCCAACCAGCCTTCTCACTTCTATCTACATTTGCTAACATGTGAGATCCACTCGGAATCTGTGAATACGCATAACGTTCCTGCCCACGGGGTCCCACTTGATGTCAGAGCCGTTGGTTGGCTGAACTAGGTTTAGACAAGAACATGAAAAATGGTTATGTGGTCCAAATGGTTGAGATATTTGGGTCGCTATAGGTCATCATTTTAATTTCAAGTGTGATCGTTTTTAAGTACTTTTATAGATTTAATGCTCATGGAGATACCCTGTACGTTTTTACCAATATCCCGACAATTTCTTTCACGGTTTTCTCATTCATAATGCATTCTTCACGGCTCTGCACTTTCTGGCTTGACCAACAGTCAAAATAGTTTCTAAAAGTAGTTGACAGATCCTGAGAAGAATCTTCTCAATTAATACCCCTTGACACACTGGTTAAGAAAGCATGGCTTTATACTCCCAATGTGAGAGAACGTGTACCGCAGATGCTCCTCCCACTGCAGGCACTTCAGGAAACTTTCGAATATTGGTTAATCCCCCTGTATTCTCAAACACCCTGGATATTCCAATTCACAATTATTAAGCCACCTCTACTATCCCACCCATCTCTAAACATACTATTACAACACTCCTCCATCACCACTCGATCCTTATCCTTAGCTTCCCAATTCCCCTTTCTCTGCCATCTATAGGTGAACCGGGTATTACTGTACCGACCTTTGCGCATGAGCTGAATTGTGACTGACGATTGGACCTCCACTATAACCGTCGGTTTCCACTGTGCAATTGGCTGTCGTCCAAATTGATTTCGCCAAGTTTTAGGTACCTGTAGTATATTTGAGTCACACATTAAGGACCCCATTAGAATGGCGTACGTTTTCTGCCACGAGAGGACTCGCGTGCTCGAGAAGACTCGTCTGGAGACTTCCACGCGCAGAGAAGTGATGAAAGCTCTCCACCAGATCATCCAGTCTTAATCATTCCCACATAATTCGAACCCCTAGCCACTTCCTGACAATTACAATCACACTGTACACACTTCACCAGATATATTTCATCAACTTCTCAAGGCTGGTTCATCAAATCTCCAACGCTATAACTTTTCCTCTAACTATCCACCGAAAAACCAATTTCGTCAGGCTCTTCGCCACAACATCGACATCACAATCACTTTTGCGTGTCATTGCTTTCAAATGACATAAATGATTGTCACTACTTATATTGCCCACACCTCTTCCCTAGCCCCACAGCTATTTCATCATCTTCTCTACCTCACAACAACTACTACTAGATAATCTTCACAGCAGCTACCCCCACACAACTGGATTCCACTGGGATCCTCTACTTCCATTTTGTTCATCGTGTCACCCGAGCCATTGTCAGCCCGGCCGCCGCCGCCGCCGCCGCCTGGTGCTATGAAACCCGAGCCGCCGCTGAAGGCGGGGCGGCGGCGGCGAGGTGTCTAGGGCGCCGAGGCGCGGGACTCGAGTGGGAGGCAGGCGGCGGAGGGTTGACGACGAGGCGACAGAGTTGGGTAATGCACACCAGGGCTGCTCAAGTGTGCAGCCCTCTTGACTTGGCGTGATCTCGCCCAGAGCTTCCGGCCATTGGTGTCGCCCACTGCTTGTTGAGTCATGCCGAAAGGAAGGAGAGGCGCCATCGGCTCTAGTCTATACTCCGATTTAAACATGGTAGCACTCTAAGGGCAAAAACCGGACGGAGAAGAATTCGATGCACGAAGTGGAAGTGGAGGAGCTCCCTATTGGATGACAATGTTCCATTCTAATTCCAGCTCGTAACCTCAAAGTGCCAGAACGTTCAAATGGAATTTAGTCAAACGCGAGTGTACGCCACTGTCAAACGCGCCACTGTAGCGGGCCAACATGGTAAGTCTGACCTAATGTCTAGCGATTGAGCAGCCCTGGTGTAAGCGCGTTATTATTTAAATGTATTATTTAAACCTCAGACTCACCAAAATACGAGTAAAAATCTAGTCCGCGATTGCGGGACGGTGTTTTTACGTTGAACGATGATTGTTGATGGTGGTCACTTGCCGCGAACATAGCGCGATAGCGAGTGAATCTGGGAAAAGGAGTCGCCGCTATCTTATATGTCAATTGAGAAGTAATTAATTCCTCGTATCCCACTCTTCGGAGCGCAAGCTTCAAGGTGCAGCTTCGTTTATTTTCAAAGTGGGCGCTCACGCGTTCGCACAAAGGTTAAACCTAAAACATGGTGCTTCCTAAATATTGAGTTTGTCACAACATTAGAATTCAGTAATCTCACAAAACCTAAGTATACGTGTGTAACGTTTATGCAAACAATACCCCGATTCAAGGCTTTGAGCGCGTCTCGCCTTTATTAGTGGCAGGGCCACTGTGCTCTCCGCGCGGCCCGTGATTCGCTGCCGCTGGGCGCCCGCGACCGTCGCCGCCGCGAGGGTCAGCGCCACCTCGCTTCACGGGGCCGCTTCGCCAGAGCGGGGGCATCCACGCCGTTCCAAGACCCTCAGCTGAGAGAGAGAGAGAGAGAGAGAGAGAGAGAGAGAGAGAGAGAGAGAGAGAGAGAGACAAAGAGATAGGAAGGAGAGAGACAAAGAGATAGGAAGGAGATAGACAAATAGAAGGAAAGAAATTGAGATACACAGAGACAAAGTAAAACTAACTTTGAGAATGGTAGAGATAGCCATAGAAAAAAGAGGAAGAACGAGAGGGAGGAAGAGACAGGAAGGAAGAAAGAGGGAAAGAAGGGGAATAGAAATAGGGATGAGAGAGAGGAAAGAGAAAGATGATAGAGAACGGTGAAAGAGGAGAGGGAGGTTAGAGGCATAGAGAAAAGAACTAAACCTCCTTAGTCTACGCTAGTGAGAAGAAAGGAGAGAGGAGGGAAGAGAAAGGATGAAAGAGAGAGGAAACAGTGTGAGGAAAGAGAGAGGGAGAGGAGAAAGAGCATTCTGTGTAGCACGTACGGGTCATCTTCGAGGGAAGACCTTGCGCGAACGAAGGGCCAAGGGTGATGTGACCGCTTTCTTCGCTAGTATAGGATTACACCTGACTCTTGCCTTACATCGTATCCCATAAACACACTCGGTACCTACGCGCTCTCTACTGCTTCACGTTATCAAGAGGAAAGGCTGTTTTAATTATGCCTTATTTCTCAATCGCGCGTTTCATACCTTATGGAAACCTCTGTTGTGTAGTTACGTAGCGATTTTCAGGGCAGGGTTTAGAATAATTTTACGTAATACTTCATATATCTGTGTCTCCACTTTTCGCAATTAATAATTAACTTTCAAGAAAACTGTTAGTGCTAACTTTTTGTCATTTCCCATTTTATCTTAATTTAAAGGAAACCTACTATCGTGGTCATCATCAACATTATCCATCGATTAGATGCACCTTTCGATGACATCCATAAGGTAATAATAAATCTAACGATGACTAAGAAGCCGAAAGCGAAATATCCAAATAAAGAAATCGTCAGATAGAAAATATTTACCAATTTCATAATGCCAGTTATCTTGATTATTCTTTCTTCCAGACCTACAGCTAAGGTCTAATTTGCTTTGGAAGCCACCGATGTGGATGAACAGTGGGAAGATCTCTCAAAGGGACCAGACACATTGGCTGTTGGGGCTGTACTCCAAAGGGAAAGGGGTCGGTCAATAGGACTGCGATTACGGTGCCTGCACAGGGAGCGAGACGTGGGATCGGAAATGACCCCTAACTGCGAATAGATCAAAGGGGAAACTACAAATGGTAGATGCGATAGGAATCAGAATCAACAAAGGCAGCAATTTCGTATCACAATGACACTTACCTACGCAATAGCTATCTATTAAACCAACACTTTCAATAAAGGCTTGACATAAACACTCCATAAAAGTCGCAAATAAATTTTACAAATCATTGTCTAATGGCGCTTTTGTGTTGATTGTCGAATGTCGGGATGCCGACCTCTTGCTTGAGCGGTAATATTACAAATGCCAATTCCCTTCCACTTTTTGTTATGCAAGGATCTTTATCCCATGTTTGAACTGAATGTCTTGCGAGTGATAAACCTGACGTTTATCATTATTGCATTCCACAAATCGTCTCCTAATAAATAGTTTTATTGACTAGGAAGTAGCAACATCTACAATTTTAGAGCAGAAATACAAATGTTTCCTGTTGTTTCCAGATCTTATAATTGTGACTATACTGAATATTCAAATGCAAAAAAGTTTTTCAAATGAGGAAATTTCGATAATAAAACATCTTCAATGCTCGACTGAAATACACACTTTGTTTCACTTGCAGTTGTGAAATTCAGACCAATAGTAGCAGTAAAATATAGTTGGGATTCTTGACAATTTTACTATTTTTTAAGATTAATATCAAAAGCGTAATATCATAAAACAATTCTAAAAAATGACTAATATACTTTCTTTAAATACTCTTGTTTATTTTGAATCTTCTCCAATCATACATACATGCACATTTGTGTAACTCGAATAATGACCTAATCGTATCCTACTCAGAATAGAACAGATAGGATGATTTTAATTATTATGATTGCATGTGGCAACCTGAAAGAGTTTTGTGCATAAAGAGGTTGAGACAATTGGTGATAACAGGACAACAACGGGAAGGTGCAACAATCAGAAAGAGAACTTAGTATAGACAGAGAACGCATAGATCAGGCGTGAAGCTGAAGTCACGACCATGTTAATAGATGCAGAGGTCTTGTAGGCGTCAGACCTTTGCAGCAGACACGTTTTTCAGCCACACACTCTGCCCCGTATTCTACCCCCACCCCCACCACCACACACCTACTCTTATTTCAGCCGACCACCCACGATTCAACCGGCACCTGCCCTGGCTTCTATTTAAGTCGAATCCCGGAAAAGAAAGAAAATTGACCGAGATAAAATATGCATCGGAAACACGGAGTAAAAAAATGAGTTAATTAAATAGAATAGATCATACTGTATTGACATATTTAATATTAGGTTAATGGTTTAATTATGTTTAACTAGGTAGGACAGTTAAGCTAATGCATTCAGCACGAAACGTTATTTGCAGAAACATTAATAATTTCATTTATTAAATTGTTAAACTAGGTCTTTTGAGAATGTATATCTTGTAAGTTTTGGAGAGTGGGAGTAATGCTTCTTCGATTGAGATACTGCAATGCGGCCCAGGCTGTAATATGAGAACCTCATTCAGTGCCAAATCCTTTCTGCAGGAGATCTACGCTCTCTTCCCTGACAGGATTCGCATGCCAAGCCGAGATGGTCTCCCGGCTGGTTTCTTCATGCGTGTGCGTGCGAATTACTTGTGGTCTCGCAGTGTAGACGTTTAGGGAGGTAGACAAGCATGAAGTTAAAATGAACGTGCGGGGTCTACGGTCCGTGAACGCGGTCTACAGGCCGAATTAGAATACTGTTGAAGGATACGTCTGACATTAATCAGAGGCAACTAAGAAACAAACCTTTCGGAACAGTGAGCTGCCTCTGTATTTCTATTCTAACACCGGTGCCAGAAATCGCACTGAGCTGTAGTTCATTGGGTCTCGAACCAACGACCCCCTGATAATTGGGTCAGAAATGTGAGTTGATGTGAATAATCGCAACTGAATATGCTAACTCAGCGAAGAAAAACGGTAGTGACAACATGATCCGTCAACTTCTTAAGTCACAAAATAGAATTCTAAACTCATTTCACCAATTGTTCGCTGAAAGAAAAATCGTGAATTGGACCACTCCGAAACTTGAATTATTATTAAATTTCGACCAATCCGAGAATATATGACGCAAAAAATCTCTGTAATTATTATATTATATGCGCGATATGAAACTTTATTGTTACAACACGTTTTTATTTAGAGTTCAATTACACTGAAAAAGTTTCTAAACCAACGATATATTACTTAATAAAAATTAACGACTTTTACCCAAATTAACGAAAAAACTTTGCATAATATTTAGAAACATTTATTTTTAAATATCACAACTTAACTAATCTAAATTTTATCAATGATCTACGCTAAATTATAAATTACCAAATTATCACAAATATTAAACTGTTCATTACTTTGGTTAAAATGCAAATTTCATAAAGAAATATGGATTCATCTTAATCCACATTATAAAGAGCCCCATTTTGGTCAAAATCTAAAAATTCCATTTTTAAAGCAGCCACTTCACGAATATCCTCATCCCGCGCGTTGGTGAATATCGAAAAGGCCGTGGACGCTGCCGAAGGGCAAGAGGTGAGAGTGACTGGGCAGGGTGACGACGCCGCGCCGGCGAGGCGAGGCGAGGCGAGGCGAGGCGAGGCGAGGCGAGGCGAGGCGAGGCGAGGCGAGGCGAGGCGAGGCGAGGCGAGGCGAGGCGAGGCGAGGGGAGGCGAGGCGAGGGGAGGCGAGGGGAGGCGAGGGGAGGCGAGGCGAGGCGAGGCGAGGCGAGGCGAGGCGAGGCGAGGCGAGGCGAGGCGAGGCGAGGCGGGAGGCGAGGCGAGGCGAGGCGAGGCGAGGCGAGGCGAGTAGCGAGGCGAGGCGAGGCGAGGCGGAGTGGGTGAGGCGAGGCGAGGCGAGGCGAGGCGAGGCGAGGCGAGGCGAGGCGAGGCGAGGCGAGCGAGCGAGCAGTTGCGCTGGAGTGGCGAGCTGGCGCGAGGCGAGGCGAGGCGAGAGCAGAGGCGAGGCGAGCGAGGCGAGGCGAGGCGAGGCGAGGCGAGGCGAGGCGAGGCGGAGGCGAGGCGAGGCGAGGCGAGGCGAGGCGAGGCGAGGCGAGGCGAGGCGAGGCGGAGGCGAGGCGAGGCGAGGCGAGGCGAGGCGAGGCGAGGCGAGGCGAGGCGAGGCGAGGCGAGGCGAGCGAGGCGAGTAAGAGGCGCGCGAGGCGAGGCGAGGCGAGGCGAGGCGAGGCGAGGCGAGGCGAGGCGGAGGCGAGGCGAGGCGAGGCGAGGCAGGCGAGGCGAGGCGAGGCGAGAGGCGAGGCGAGGAGGCGAGGCGAGGCGAGGCGAGGCGAGGCGAGGCGAGGCGAGGCGAGGCGGAGGCGAGGCGTGAGGCGAGGCGAGGCGAGGCGAGGCGAGGCGAGGCGAGGCGAGGCGAGGCGAGGCGAGGCAGAGGCGAGGCGAGGCGAGGGGCGAGGCGAGGCGAGGCGAGGCGAGGCGAGGCGAGGCGAGGCGAGCAGGCGAGGCGAGGCGAGGCGAGGCGAGGCGAGAGGCGAGGCGAGTATGAGTGGCGAGGCGAGGCGAGGCGAGGCGAGGCGAGGCGAGGCGAGGCGAGGCGGAGGGCGAGGCGAGGCGAGGCGAGGCGAGGCGAGGCGAGGCGAGGCGAGGCGAGGCGCGAGGCGAGGCGAGGCGAGGCGAGGCGAGGCGAGGCGAGGCGAGGCGAGGCGAGGCGAGGCGAGGCGAGGGCGAGGCGAGGCGAGGCGGAGGCGAGAGGCGAGGCGAGGCGAGGCGAGGCGAGGCGAGGCGAGGCGAGGCGAGGCGAGGCGAGGCGAGGCGAGGCGAGGCGAGGCGAGGCGAGGCGAGGCGAGGCGAGGCGAGGCGAGGCGAGGCGAGGCGAGTCGAGGCGAGGCGAGGTGAGGCGAGGCGAGGCGAGGCGAGGCGAGGCGAGGCGAGGCGAGGCGAGGCGAGGCGAGGCGGAGGCGAGTGGCGAGGCGAGTGGCGAGGCGAGGCGAGGCGAGGCGAGGCGAGGCGAGGCGAGGCGAGGCGAGGCGAGGCGAGGCGAGGCGAGGCGAGGCGAGGCGAGGCGAGGCGAGGCGAGGCGAGGCGAGGCGAGGCGGAGGCGAGGCGGAGGCGAGGCGAGGCGAGGCGAGGCGAGGCGAGGCGAGGCGGAGGCGAGGCGAGGCGAGGCGAGGCGAGGCGAGGAGGCGAGGCGAGGCGAGGCGAGGCGAGGCGAGGCGAGGCGAGGCGAGGCGAGGCGAGGCGAGGCGAGGCGAGGCGAGGCGAGGCGAGGCGAGGCGAGGCGAGGCGAGGCGAGGCGAGGCGAGGCGAGGCGAGGCGAGGCGAGGCGAGGCGAGGCGAGGCGAGGCGAGGCGAGGCGAGGCGAGGCGAGGCGAGGCGAGGCGAGTGAGGCGAGGCGAGCGGAGGCGAGGCGAGGCGAGGCGAGGCGAGGCGAGGCGAGGCGAGGCGAGGCGAGGCGAGGCGAGGCGAGGCGAGGCGAGGCGAGGCGAGGCGAGGCGAGGCGAGGCGAGGCGGAGGCGAGGCGAGGCGAGGCGAGGCGAGGCGAGGCGAGGCGAGGCGAGGCGAGGCGAGGCGAGGCGAGGCGAGGCGAGGCGAGGCGAGGCGAGGCGAGGCGAGGCGAGGCGAGGCGAGGCGAGGCGAGGCGAGGCGAGGCGAGGCGAGGCGAGGCGAGGCGAGGCGAGGCGAGGCGAGGCGAGGCGAGGCGAGGCGAGGCGAGGCGAGGCGAGGCGAGGCGAGGCGAGGCGAGGCGAGGCGAGGCGCGAGGCGAGGCGAGGCGAGGCGAGGCGAGGCGAGGCGAGGCGAGGCGAGGCGAGGCGCGTAGAGGCGAGGCGAGGCGAGGCGAGGCGAGGCGAGGCGAGGCGAGGCGAGGCGAGGCGAGGCGAGGCGAGGGGCGAGGCGAGGCGAGGCGAGGCGAGGCGAGGCGAGGCGAGGCGAGGCGAGGCGAGGCGAGGCGAGGCGAGGCGAGGCGAGGCGAGGGCGAGGCGAGGCGAGGCGAGGCGAGGCGAGGCGGAGGCGAGGCGAGGCGAGGCGAGGCGAGGCGAGGCGAGGAGGGCAGGCGAGGGCGAGGCGAGGAGGCGAGGCGAGGCGAGGCGAGGCGAGGCGAGGCAGGCGAGGCGAGGCGAGGCGAGGCGAGGCGAGGCGAGGGCGAGGCGCATGAGGCGAGGCGAGGCGAGGGAGGCGGAGCGGGGCGGAGGCGAGGCGAGGCGAGGCGAGGCGAGGCGAGGGAGGCGAGGCGAGGCGAGGCGAGGCGAGGCGAGGCGAGGCGAGGCGAGGCGAGGCGAGGCGAGGCGAGGCGAGGCGAGGCGAGGCGAGGCGAGGCGAGGCGAGGCGAGGCGAGGCGAGGCGAGGCGAGGGGAGGCGAGGCGAGGGGAGGCGAGGGGAGGCGAGGGGAGGCGAGGCGAGGCGAGGCGAGGCGAGGCGAGGCGAGGCGAGGCGAGGCGAGAGGCGAGGCGAGAGGCGAGAGGCGAGAGGCGAGGCGAGGGCGAGGCGAGGCGAGAGGCGAGGCGAGAGGCGAGGCGAGAGGCGAGGCGAGAGGCGAGGGCGAGGCGAGGGGCGAGGGGCGAGGCGAGGGGCGAGGCGAGGGGCGAGGCGAGGGGCGAGGCGAGGGGCGAGGCGAGGGGCGAGGCGAGGCGAGGCGAGGCGAGGCGAGGCGAGGCGAGGCGAGGCGAGGCGAGGCGAGGCGAGGCGAGGCGAGGCGAGGCGAGGCGAGGCGAGGCGAGCACGTACCACGCGTCAAAAGCAGAGCAGCTGGCGTGGGCGTCAGTCCGTCGAACCCAACACCCTCTCCGACCACGCCCTCTCTCGCGCGCTTTCCCAGAGCAGCGACCGACAGCTAGCGCCACCTCATGCATTTTAACGCCACGCAGTGGGGCGAAACCACAAGCGACACGACGTTGGAAAGCAAATAGAGGAAACGCAAAGTTGAGAGAAAAATTCTCAGAAAAAAATTTTGAACCTGCTAAAATATTGTTTCTGTTTCCTAGCTCTAGTCTTGCGAATTTGTTGGGTGCGAAAGACCTGCTACTTCATGAATTTTAACGCCACCCAGTAGGGTGAAACCACAAGTGACCCAAGGTGTGAGACACGGGTCCTTGGAAAGCAAATAGAACCAACTTAATGTTGAGAGAAAAAATTTCAGAAAAAATTTCGTTTTCTAGCTCTAGATCCGCATATTCACAGGGCTCTCAAGGCCTCCTCGTAGGCGTGATGAAGGCAGGTTGATGATGCATGATGAAAGTGATGATAATTCATGCAAGTGATGCATGATTGGTAATGCAATTGATGATGTTTGACGCAAGATGCAAGTGATGATGCGGCTTCCCCGTCAGTGGATTGCTTATGATGATCATCATCAGCATCAAAGATCATCTGAAAAACATCGCGTGCAATCTGTGTGCTGCTCCAACATTCGCCCGGAAGTATTAAGGAAACCTCGGAAACCGCTGATCAGAGCAATTGGAAGCGCACAAACGCATTGATGTTCAATGTTTGTAAGTATTTGGGATTTTGTGTCGATTTTCCTACTTTGTCGGCTAGCCCCATGCCTGAGCCCAGTTTAATTCTCACGCTTGAAGGATAAGAAGCTTGAAGGATGCTTGAAGGATGAACGCTTGAAGGATGTGACGAAGATGAGGTTTTCCCTTCACCGTAACTAGCGAACTCCGTCAGCTTCAGCTATTCTTTGTCATACAGCCACGGAAATTGATTTTAAAGAAAAGCTACAATTCTATTTTTGTCCCGGCCAAGAATCGAACCACGGATCGCAATGGGAAGCTAGTACGCTGCCCATGAGCCACCTTAGGGTTGTGAAACATCACGGTAATGTCTGGCTTCTTGTCGGGATCGTACTCTCCGCACCACTGGTACATTTGAGTAATAAGGTCGGTCCCACCAAAATGAATAAAAAGATTTGGAAATAGAAAACAAACGAAGAGTTAGAAGTCTTGATAAAGTTGAAAGATATTGGAAGAGGTGTAAAATCCTAAAGAAAATCTTGGTAAGGATATCTAGAAAGAATGGAAATATAATACAAGTGCCAAGCATATCTCGTACTGGCAGCCTGTAATGACACGCAACACACGAAGGACGGAATTAGATGGAGGAAGCGATGTGCTTCAGATCAAAAAAATCTTAGTGTTAAAAACCGGAAGAGGCGAGCAAGAGAAACAAAGAAGTGGAGGAAAATACCTGAGTAGGCCAGGACCCATCGGGTGGTGTGGCGAAACGGACTAAAAATCGAACCGAAGAAGTAGGCTTCCGAACCAATCTTAGTTTGAATCATTTCGATGGTTTGGAAGAAATCCTGTGAAAACCATTGATGAATAAAAACAATTAATCTTCCGTAAATTAGTAAATAATATTCAAATGTTAATCACATTGGCTTCTCAATCTTCAGAGGGTTAATAGAGTCAAGTTCTATGAAATAAATTTACTGGAAATATTTATTCGAAACATCTAACAAACACCATGTCAATATGGTCTAATGGCATCTTTTACAAATTCAGGAACCTAAAACATTTAAGGGTTAACATTTGAGAATATTATTTACTATTTTGTAGATTATTTGTGAATGTAGTCCTGCATCATAACCAAATAATTATGTTTCAAATTAATTTGTTTGCCGTGGCTTTTCACGCACTACTTATCGACGCAAAAGGATGTTGATCTCCGCCGCAGGATTGCCCTCTACACTACGCCCATTATAGTACTAATTACGTTGGTATCGCTAAGAAACTCAAGAAAGCGAGTGGGCGTTTCAAACCTTCTTCCAGGAACGAAACGGGAGGTTCTACGCCTCATGTGAAAGGGGGAAGTCAAGGCTGTTCGCTATGTTTTGACTGTTATGTCGTGGTTTTCTCCTGAGCACCAGAATGGTCGGCGTTCGGGTTTAAAAACCTGTGTCAATAGATCGTGGTTACTTGGGCAGCCGTGAAGATGACCAAACTGACGTCGATGACGTCGGCAACTCATCTCCCGACTGGCTCCACTCGGGGAGGCAAGAGCCGAAAATTTGAAGGGTTTCTCCTGCAATTTCCCGACCTTGAGACGACAGTAGGATTGGATTAGCACACTGGATTCCTAAACTCATGTCCGCCTGTTCAAACCCGTCTGAGCTCGATGGATAATTAAAAGACGGACAATTCTTATGATACGTGTTAAGCTTATGGTTCAAAGAAATTCCTGGCTAAATGCCCAGGAAACTTAAATTCTGCAGGCTGTGAAGCACAAGTTCCGACCATCTTGCCGTGGTTATCGTCAGGGCTGATCTACACCAGACCAGACTCTTGGTCGCGAAAACCGACAACTTCACTCTGCGACAATTAATCAGAACACAAAATTGCTCAGTTAGGGAACGACATGTAACGGATAAATATGAATGGAACCACTGCTGTGTCGATCCCTGACGATAAATATGGGAGTCGCAAATAATTGGTAACACTGGTCGGCCAGATGGTTACAAATTCCCTTCAAACCATGCCAAGGGTAGGCAATAACCAGTTTCAAAACAATGCTTCAATCTCGCTACCAGTTCATCCAACCAAAAAACAAAAAAAGAAACGTAACAAACTAAAGATTACAAGATTACAAGATTAAGAATCAAGACAAATGTTATAAGTTGTAAGATAACTTTTTCTACAAAAAATTACAAAACCGTTAGATTTAAGCTGCTTATACTCTGAAAAAATTTTGTGTTTTATGTAATTTCGAAAGACAAATGTAATTTATGTAATTCCGAAAGAAAAAAAATTATTGATTGATAACGTTGGATTTCCGGGCGTCTCAACGGCTATTGTCACTAGGCCCGTAAGTGTAGTGGTTATATCGCAGGAGATGGAGGTGTTCATCACCGATAGAACGTGAGAACCGGCTCTGACATTAACTCACGTAGACTAGCGGGAGTTCTTCAGTCTGGGTATCACCGTCCCAACGGGGACAAGCTCTAAACTTCCCACGTGTGTGGTAGTGATGTGCTTGTAAATGTGTGTGTTGTGTGGGTGTAAGGGGAGAGGAGGAGGCAGGGATAAGGTAGGTCCGAGGCCCGTTTGTTAGTATATTCACCCCGTCCTGATCAAAGAAAACGAATACAACCTGCGATCAAAGCAGCCAGTCGCTAGAATTCTCCTCCGAACACCAGCTGAATTCGACCTAGCTACCTAACAAGTGTCGAAAATGTGCAATCATCAGGACTCGAACCCTTTGACCTCACGCTCACTATCACTGCAGTGACAACAGTTATTGTCTTGAGCCAAAGGAGCTGAGGGATAGAACTGTATGCCAACGGTGTTTAACGACATCTAGAAAAAATACTGCTCTCAGATACCAAATGCTCAACAATTTCTCAGCACATGCCCCACTGTCCTGCGCGGGCGCCGGGGCAACGCATCGCGGCCGCTGAAATGTCGAATTTTCGCGGCGAGGGCTTAGCGGCTCGTAATTCCGCTGTCAAGGGAGTGCGCGTGGGAGGCGTAGCGGGTAGAGCGGGGCGGTGGGGTGGGGGGCGTGGATAAGCGGTCCGGAACATGGCAACATGGGAGGGGTAGGATGAAGCAGAACAGACTAGGACTATGCAGGGCGGAGACGAATGAAATGAAACGATTCGGAACGAGAAGGGGCGTGGCGAGGCGCGGGTGGGACCGAGAGGTTGATTGATTGATTATTTCGTGTTTTCGGACATTTCAACGGCTATGGTTATTAGTACTGTTAGTGTGGTACATGTTTTATCATGGGAGCAGCGGTGTTCTTCCTGTTTGATGGCGAGATCCGGCGCCAAGTGGCTCGTTAGCTTATGGAGTTTCAAGGTATGTCCCACCGGCGGGGGCACCGCTCCAACCGCGACAAGCTCTAAGCTCCTGACAGGTCTCACAACGTGTGTGGTAGTGAAGTGCATGCATGTTTGTGTAGGTGAAGGGAGAGGATAGGACAAGGAAAAGGAAGGAAACATCGGGCGCTACCCGTGGCCCGATTGTTAGGGCACTGCTTCGGCATTAGCCTGGATTGAAAACACCTACTAATCAGGGCAACCGGCCGCTAGAATTCTCTTCTAAACAGCGAAAGATGAGGGACGGAGAGAGGTGAGAGGAGGATCCAGACGGAGCGAGGCGGGGAGGAGAGTAGAGGGGTGAAGTGGGGACATCTAGGCAGGTTGGGCGGGTTAGTCTGGACCAGACGGCGCGTGTGTCGACTGAAGCGAAGCGGGGGACTGGATAGGGTAGGGTGGAGAGAGGTGTGGGGGTGTGTTTAGGGGGCAGGGCGGGAGGAAAAGAGGCGTAGGAGTTCAGGGCATGCCGGTGCAGAGCGGAGCGGGGGGAGCGGTGGGAGCGGGGCGGAGCGGGGCGGAGCGGGGGGAGCGGGGCGGAGCGGGGCGGAGCGGGGCGGAGCGGGGCGGAGCGGGGCGGAGCGGGGCGGAGCGGGGCGGAGCGGGGCGGAGCGGGGCGGAGCGGGCGGAGCGGGGCGGAGCGGGGCGGAGCGGGGCGGAGCGGGGCGGAGCGGGGCGGAGCGGGGCGGAGCGGGGCGGAGCGGGGCGGAGCGGGGCGGAGCGGGGCGGAGCGGGGCGGAGCGGGGCGGAGCGCGAGGCGGAGCGGGGCGGAGCGGGGGCGGAGCGGGGGCGGAGCGGGGGCGGAGCGGGGGCGGAGCGGGGGCGGAGCGGGGGCGGAGCGGGGCGGAGCGGGGGCGGAGCGGGGGCGGAGCGGGGGCGGAGCGGGGGCGGAGCGGGGGCGGAGCGGGGGCGGAGCGGGGGCGGAGCGGGGGCGGAGCGGAACGGTGCGGGGGCGGAGGGGGTGGATCAGGGTGGAGCGGGGGTGGTGCGGAGGCGGAGCGGGGCGGGAGCGGGGCGGAGCGGGGCGGAGCGGGGCGGAGCGGGCGAGCGGGGCGGAGCGGGGCGGAGCGGGGCGGAGCGGGGCGGAGCGGGGCGGAGCGGGGCGGAGCGGGGCGGAGCGGGGCGGAGCGGGGCGGAGCGGGGCGGAGCGGGGCGGAGCGGGGCGGAGCGGGGCGGGGCGGGGCGGAGCGCGGCGGAGCGGGGCGGAGCGGGGCGGAGCGGGGCGGAGCGCGGCGGAGCGGGGCGGAGCGGGCCGGAGCGGGGCGGAGCGGGCCGGAGCGGGGCGGAGCGGGGCGGAGCGGGGCGGAGCGGGGCGGAGCGGGGCGGAGCGGGGCGGAGCGGGGCGGAGCGGGGCGGAGCGGGGCGGAGCGGGGCGGAGCGGGGCGGAGCGGGGCGGAGCGGGGCGGAACGGGGCGGAGCGGGGCGGAACGGGGCGGAGCGGGGCGGAGCGGGGCGGAGCGGTGCGGAGCGGGGCGGAGCGGTGCGGAGCGGTGCGGAGCGGGGCGGAGTGGTGCGGAGCGGGGCGGAGCGGGGCGGAGCGGGGCGAGCGGGGCGGAGCGGGACGGAGAAGGGCGGGGCGGAGCGGCCGGACTGGATAGTAGGGGCGGCGAGAATGGAATGGCCGGGCGAGACAGGGATAGGAAAAGAAAAGCCGGGAATGGGACGGAACGAAGTGGGGGTATGGCTGTCACTGGAAGTATTCCATTGCGGGCTTTGGGTGCCGAAGTCGTTTTGACGCGCGGAAAAACTCGCCGAAGCGACGGAGCGGCGGGGATCGGGAAGGCAAACGGGAATATCGGAAAAGTTTTATCCGGACTCCGTGTGTCGAGGGCATTTTACGTTGAGTGAGATGGAGAAATCGCTTGTGAGCTTGCTTTTAAACGGCGTGGCGCGTCCGATCAATGGACGTGCTGAATTGCAGCACGCAAAGAGGGCTGTTATGAATGTGAGGTCTTCAGTTCAAATGACAAACGACTGCGCAAACTAGTTATTGAAAGAGTTGGATTTTTCTATGTTATGCCTTGGTTTAAAAACATTTCCCAGTTTTATTTGTGTTTTGGAAAAAGCAAAAATATGTCTTACTGAGCAATAAAATATGGGCAACAAGCCGCCCTAAGCGCTCGGATTATGGATTATTTATATTTCTTGTTCAAGAAGAAAATAAAAGTGCTAAGTAATTTATATGATAAGAATTTTGGTACATTTTTGCTGTGGGTACGAATGTCCTGTATACTGTGAATATGCTTTGAAACTGCTTGTTTAATTTGATATATGGTTCTAATGTACGTTTGTTTGATTTCTTAACATTGGCGATCTATTGAACGTATTTGTGTATAAGAGATAAAGTATGAGAGATGGCGAGAGAATATAAAAAATACAGACAGAGACAGATAACGCGTTTGAATTGGGGCTGTTTTCACACGTGAGGGACGACGCAACAACGATTGTAGAACTAAATTAGCATGAAGAAAATTTTCTATTTTTAATAGTACAATCCATTCTCGAACTTGGTTTAAAGAATAGTATTTTCTAATTTTCTACATTACAAATGCATATATTGCTAATCGAAGTGAAGAAGTAAATAAAAAGGAAGGGCAGAAATTCTAATGCAACTGTAAAATACACTTTGAAATAATGAAGTTCTAATCAAACAAATAATATTAACTACATTTCAAGCGTTATCTAAAAATGACTTGATTACTGAACATTATACAAGTGCTTCTCTGAATATGCGCTATTTGCTTAAAGAATCATCACCAAAAGCTTATCGAGAAATCTGAAAGCAAACATTTCTTGGTGATTGATACACCAAAAGCTGTTCAATCAAGAACCGCGAAAAAATGGATCAGCCTTGATCTGATGGCCTTGATCTTAGAATGTACTTTCAAATATACCTGAACTGTCTGGTTGAAGACATCGCGCGCGAGGATAAAGATTCTGAGAATGATTTGAAAATTAATGGTTATGGCAAGGACACGAAGAAAGAAGAGGATTCATTTGCTCTGTCTGATCTTACGTAAACATTAAAAAACATTAAATACATCTTTGTATCACCATCAGTCAGTCTACTCTCTTGATGTGTACCATACCAAAGCGAACGACATAGTAAAGATATAAAGAAATATTCAAAGTCATGAAGCCCAGGGAGAGATTTTGTCTGTATAAATGACCCCCGAACTCATTAAAGAAATATAATTATCTGAAAGAAGCAACAGCAAAATACTACATAGAAAATGACGTTACGTAAACTTTATTACCAACAATTCAAAATATGCATATATTAAAACAAACATTATGAAACTCGTTTCCAACACTATCGTATGAAAGGAAAACACAGCTATAGAAACGACGTATGTGTACGCCGAAATACCATTAGCATAACTGGTGTTCAAATACACCGAGAAACTAAATATTTCACGAATATTAAGTCAATAACGGTTAACACAAACAGAACGTAGTTGAAATTATGATGTAAAATCTTTATTATTAATTGCCAACGAGAGCAATTATTGAAAGGAAGGGCCGGGAGAGGTTGCTCAGTCCATCAACTGATGTCACTGCAGTATCTCTGACCGGGAGGTCCTAGGTTCGAGTCCCGACAGTGGCCAGATTTTCGACACTAGCTTGTCAGCTAGGTCGAATTCAATCGCTGTCTGGAGGAGAATGCCAGAGGCTGGTTCCTCTGATCGCTAGTTTTCCGTGGTTTCTCCAATCAACACCAGGCGAATGCCGGAGCAGTACCCTAACAAACTGGTCACGGACCGCGCGCGATCTTTCGTTCCTCTTCCTTGTCCTATTCTCAGCCCTTAGAAACACACACACACACACACACACACACACACACACACACACTAACATACACTACACTACCACATATGCCGGGAGATCGGTCGGGAGCTTAGAGCTTGTCCCGGCTGAGGCGGTACCCCGCTGGTGGGAGATACCTCATTGGGGGAAGACCGCTAGTAGAGGGTAGGCCAGCGCCGGATCTCGCCATCCAGCGGGGGAAGATCACAGCAACCTCACGATGAAAAACATGCATTACGCTTACGGGACTAATGACCAGTAGTTGACGTTCCCGAAGTCCCTAACAGACAACCAACCTTGAAAGAAATGTATCCAGCTTCCGGCCGTATAAGAGGTGACTATGATTTTATTAGAAATCCAGGAATTCGGGGAAAATCAAGAACAATGAAACAGTTGCAATTTTGGATGGAAAAATGTTATTTCGACTATTGTCACACTGCGAAAACCGACTGAATTATCAAAGTGAGTTACTGATTACGACAGGAATTCATGCGGCAGCCAAGTTTCAATAAGGAGGCCTCCCGCCATTCAATATTTGGTATTTACTAATTGCGTTATGAAACAAACACATTTTTATATTATTCTTAGTGTATATACGAGATTAGTATATATCGTTGTACAGTTTGTGTACTAAACTCTATTATTGTTTTTTTCATGAAGACTGTTTCTGTTAAAATATTTATGTTATTACAGTGATATACAGGAGTACTTTATCTGATGATCTTGAGCAGTATGTGTTTGGGGAAAAAAGCTTTTTTCCGCATAATGCTTTTGTTGAAAATCTCTAATTATGTATTAACTTCGTGTAACTACATACCAAGTGTCATTAGATTAAAGTGCAAAAATTATAAATTATAGACTCTTAATAACTACGAGTAGTACTTGTTTTTAGGATATGACACGACAATGAATAAGATAAATGCACAAGAGTCTGCATAATCCTTCCATGAAAAAGATATTTTAGTGCGATGCTCCCTACTTTTCATCATACATTCAGTATTCAATGTCAGCTATTTCCACGGATGATATTAATGCACTATCGACATTCTTCAGCGTGAAACGTTCGCTATTTCGGGAGAGTTTTAAAGCGGAACTTTCGTCGAAACGCCACCAAGGCTTCTCTAAAATACACTTCCTCGCAAACCATCTCAGAAGAGCTCGAGAATCAGACATGGGCCATCTATGTTGCACGCCATCGCAGGAAATTTGAAGATATGTTCCAGCGTTGCGTGATTCTCCGAAGAGGCTACGTGCAGTCGGAGCGAAGTACTGCATTTCCGTTGGCTAATGCTATTCTGGAGCACCGCTTAGGGAGAACCATAGAAGTGTCAGCTACTTATTCTCGAACCAATAACGTTGACACTAATAGATGTAAACATTTAGCTGACAATATCCAACGAAAAGCCGGATAGGATTCAAATGAAGAAAGCATCAACAAACTTCCTAGTCTGAATAATTAATCTAGTACGAGCTCGAGTTTCGAGAACGCGTAAAGACTGTCTCGTACTTATTTACTCATAGGTCGCCCACGAACTATAATTCTCGTAAAAGTCATAGTAGTTAGTTTACTCTCATCCAATACAATGTAGTAGCTAATGTGTAAGAGATCTTGTGAGACAATATTACGATTATTTCAATAATGTTTGATTACTGAAGTGCTAAATTTCGAAAAGATTATTGTATTTTTGTTCTAAGCAAATGTGCATTCGTGGAGGGAGATTCGTTAATTAAATATCAATAGTATATATAAAATGCTTATTTTAATTATTAGACATTTCAAGTTTAACTATTCAAAGCACGCCTATCCTCCTTCCCATATATTTTTCTGAATCTGCCCCTTAGATATTCAGGTTTTATCGATCTATACGTCTGATCTTTTTAAAGCAAATTGATGGTTTTTACAATTTTTTTAGAAGTAACTTAAAAATTGTTGATCAATCAATTTCCGACGAATTATTCCAGCCTGCTTTAAGAAAACCATCGAAATCTAAAACTTCATAGAATGTCCAGAAGAATATTTTGATTTGCCCAATCACAGTAGTGTCGGACAAATCTGTAAATCCACTAAAAGAAAATTTCAAAACAGCTGATCATTTTCCAACGAACTATTTTACTGCCAATTAAACTATCATGATCTTCCAAAACCTATAGTGCACAGAATGTTTCATACAGCGTCGATTGACACTCAAACTGGACGAATTTCCAAATTCTCTGGAACTTATGAACCATTGGTCAATCATTTTTCGTCGAACTATTCCACTTCAGGTTGTAAGTAAACGAACGAACACCAAAACCCTGTAGAATAACAATTTTTTTTGCGGCGGCGCCGATTGCCAGACAGGACGCGCAGCGCGGCGGGGAGCGGCGGGGAGCGGCGGGGAGCGGCGGGGAGCGGCGGGGAGCGGCGGGGAGCGGCGGGGAGCGGCGGGGAGCGGCGGGGAGCGGCGGGGAGCAGGTGAGTGACACTGCAGCGCGGCGTACGTGCGCGCACGCAGCGGAGCATTGCGTCAGGCGAGCGGCAGGCGCCGCGCCGGCACGCCGTCTGTGCGGCGTCTGTCATCGCAGGCGGACGCGTGGCCGACGCGACGGCGAAGGTCGCTATTTCGAGCGCCTTCCTCCGCCTCCTCCTCTTCCTCTCCTGCCACTCCTCCTCATCCCACTTACTCTCCTCCTTACCCTCCTACTTCTCTCAACCCTCATCCTGCTCCCCGTTCTCTCAAACCTCCCACTCACAATCCTCCTCGTCCTCCTTCCCCTTCAACTCTTTCTACATCAACTACTAATCATCCTAATCCTACTCCAAATCCTCGTATTCCAGCTGTTCATCCTATTTCTAGTCCTCCCACACTAGTCAATCATCCTATTCCTCTTAATTCTCCTGATCCTTCATCTCTTCTGCATATTCCCCATTGCTCTCCTACTCATTTTCATCGAGAACACCCTTACCAATCAGTGCCCTTTTTTCATCAGTGCCCCCTCTTTGTCAGCATCCATCTTCTGTTCATTTTTCCATCTTCTCTTCATTTTTTTATTCCACTCCTCCTTCTCCTACATATTGTTTGCCTTCCTACATCCTTTAATCCCCATCTAACCTCTTTCTGATTCTTAAGCATTTCTTCCTTTTTCAAGAGATTTCTTCACTCTTTCTTCCTTCTTCTGCAACTTATTCTTCATCTGTTACTCATTAGCCTTCTTATCCTCCTCCCTATTTTCTCATTCTTTTCCGTATCTTTCTGTTCCATCTCAAACTTCTTTCCATTCTCCTTTTATTTCCTTCCTATCCACTTTATTTTTCCTTCCCTACTTCTCTTTCCCATCCTCTTTCTTCTCCCTCTCCTAATTTCTTTCTCTGCCCCGTCCTTTTTCTTCTCATGATTCTTCTAAATCTTTTTCATCTACTATTTCTCCGCTTTTCCTTCCCTTTCCTCATTTCTGCATTTCCATCTCATGCTCTTTTCCCGGATCCTACTGAGCACCAGACGATGAGAGCGACCACTTTCCCTCCTCGTTATCTTCTTATTCTTTTACTTATCTTCCTCTTCCATCTCACGCTTCTTTGCATTCTTATTTTCATTTCCTTCCTTTCAATTTTCTTTCTCCTTTCTTACTTCTCTTTTCCATGCCCTTTCTCCTCCTTACCCTGATCCTAATCCTTTTTCTCTCAATCATTCTTTTTCTTGTCACGTTCCTTCTAGAACTTCACCTGCTATTCCTCCCATTTTTCCTTCTCTTCCCTCATTCCCTTGCAGCTACTTTTGGACCCCCGCTGAGCAGCAGAGGGCCGGAGCGGCCACTTGAGGCATTTCCAGTGACCCACATTCCCTGGAATGCAAATGGCTTCGACCGCTGCCTCCCGGACGGGCGGGCGGCTGGGTTTAGCTCGGCTATGCTAATCACGCGATGGGGCTAATGTGTGTATCTGGTGGTGGAATGTACATGCCTTCAGAGGCGCGTTTGAACGTTGTCAGTGCAACCATGTTGGCAATAAATTGGCTCGAAATTGTTCGTATGAGTGGCAAAGCGGCGGGTTGAAAAGAACGGTTCGCAATTTTATTATTTCTATAATCCCGCTACATGCTGCCAAGCAGAATGTGCAAGTATTGGGACACTTCCCTGCAATGAACGTTGGGACAAGATAGACATGTAGATTGTATTTTTCGAGTGGCAGTTAACATTTCTTTTCACAAGCCAGCAGGTATTCTTTAGGTTTGAAATTATCATATTGCATTACATTACTGTAATTATTATCATTCCCTTATTTATGTTCTATCATCCATATTCATTCCATCAAGCAATCTAATCTTGTAAAGTAACAAAATTAAATTTTATATTTATCATTAAGGAGAAAATAACATCTGACACTTTGATTTCTAGATGTAACTGGTTCCGAGTCTCAAATATGATTGTTGTACGTTCTTGAATGAGACGAAATAGAGATGCCTTTCCTTCCTATATGAATGCAGAAAGCTCTATATACGCAGGCATGCATTTAATGCGTTCTAGATAAAGATAGACTGTGCTATCTGCATCCATACGTTAAGCCGATTTCAAATATCTTTCCAGGTTATCCGGGTTCCGGTTCAGTTAAATTCTGAGCCGTAGACTGCAACAGACCACAGGAAACCATTTCTCTTATTCCGGAAGCCCTCATATCTGAAATGATGTTGAAGATAACATTTCTAAATGACATAAGAAATGTTACATTGCAGAATTTATTTTTGTGGAGGAAAGACGACGCATTCTTGAATAAGAAAGTTTTATTATGTTAATAGTGAACATCTTTCTTGTGAAATTATTCTGAGATTCTTTTATAATTAAAATTCCAGGTAGGGATACTATTTAATGGAGTTATATTCAGACTCATGGATTGCAAACATGAAGTTGTTTTGGTGAACAGCCTTCATCTGGAATTTCTACTGATTATTTACAAGTAAACCGAAAAACTGTATATTCTTTGCAGATATTATTCAACTACTTCTAAAGTTTGTAACTTTCACTATTAATTTGTAGAAACTATTTGTGATCTGATGCGTGGTGATTATTTTTCGTCACCAATTGCACAAGTACCGTGGGTTCTCTCTGAAAAATCATAATGTAAACAAATACACGTGTGATCGGATCTTCTTCATTGGTTATCATTAAGAGTTTTGATAGAGACGTTTTGTTTAAAGTATATGTCTCTTTTTGGGGAGTAGTTTTTCTGCCGTTGTCAGAAAAATTAATCAAGTGACGGAACCAGAATGTGTTCTCTAAGCGTAATGTCGGGTATGTTATGAGTCGCCGGTGAATATGTCCTTCCAGTTATATTTGTCCAACGTGTCGCGCCACAACGTTCAACCGAGAAGCTCCTTATGATACCACCTACCATCCACCCAGGAAGGTCCCCCCAGTTTGTTTTAGAATGTCTAAAAGTTTGGTTGTTCACTCAGTTAAAACATAATCATATACATCAAAAATCGAACATCCCGAGGCACCTAGCTCCTTTTAAATGAAACACATCTCAAAACAAGATATTGAGGCCTAAACCCTTATGCTGAAATGAAAATTCTGTTGGTGCTCAAGTTAGCATGTGTCCCATTGTTCGACTGCGCTGTTTAATGCGTTGGGAATGCGAATCACCAAAGCCACATGAACGAAATTTGGCAGAAGAGCGAAAACTAAGTTTGCACAAGACGTTATGACAACCGTTAGTATGAAAAAAGCTGGATCAGAAGGTTCACTGGCTGGAAAAAAAACTGCTACAAGCGGTTTCTGATTGAATGACGCGAAGAAGCTACTTTTCGTTAAAAAAGGCCTAAGTTTGAATTGGGAATTCCGGACTTTTTCTTGCAATGACCCCTTTAATAATAATTTCTTGCTTCAGCGATGCCTTTTTTTCTCTCTAGTATACAGCATACATAATCATAACGCAAATTACACATTAATAATAATAATAATAATAATAATAATAATAATAATAATAATAATAATAATAATAATAATAATAATAATAATACAGGCTACACGAATCTCTATCGGGCAAAGGCCTCCTGTTTGAAAACAAGAAGAGCTCACAGTACACATCAGAAGAGCTACTTCTGAAACTGGTTGCTATAGTTTTGTACTTCTGAAGCTGGTTCCTATAGTTTTATTTCAACACTAATTTAACTCACAATTATGCATTTCCTCCACTTTAGTCTATCTTCATCCACTCGTATCCATTTCTTCCCTGTCATTTTCTGTAGTTCATTGCACCATTTCATCTGATGTCTTCTCATATTTCTCTTTCCTTCTCTGGGGTTCCGTATTGTTGTGGTGTAGGCCCATCTTTCTGTATGCATTCTTGCAACATGTCCTCCCCATTACCAAATCATTTTTTAACCATTGACTGCGTGTCTACTATGTTTCGTGTTTTTCTTATTGCTTCAGTTCTTATTTTCTCCCGTATGGATATATTAAATATTTTCCTTTCCATTTTTCTCTGCGCGACAGCAAGTTTACTAATAAGTTTCCTTGTAACTGCCCATGTTTGCGCTCCGTATGTCATCGCCGGCAATACGTAACTATCTATTATTATTTAAATGACTAAAATATAATTCTGCATACCAATATTTTCATAAACATTTCGATTCCCAATAATCGGTGGCAGTTCCTCGAGTGATTGTGAGTAGAAAGGTAAGTAAAACCATTGATGGGCAGTGGTTACAATATGTACTACGCTGAGGGATTTTTTTTAAATAGGCCAAGACACTTCTACAGAGCGTATTGCAGACATTTTCTTTTGCAATAAAGTTACGTTATGAATACATAGTTATAACTTCTTGAGTTGATCATATTAATGATGAACGTTGACTATTAAAGAAGAGGATTGAATTTATTTAGTTGATGCCTTTTTTACGTGGCGAGACTCGTGCCATCAAGCCCACTCTTCCGTCTGACTATGCAAATTTCACAAAGCTCCTTTCACCATCTAGTGGAGAAAGAAGGTATTATCCCGAGCGATGAAACAGACGATTTGAATTTAGCTCAGAGGGTTCTTTTAGGCTTGAGGATCTTTTACATGCAGTAAAACTACATGGGACAGCCGTCTTTCCTTCCCCTCCGAAGCAAGGCGTACGAAGGATTTTTTTTTTGCCCTTACCACGGCTTCGGTTGGGTTTGAAGCTTCAAACTTGGGTACAACAGCCCGGTACACTAACCATTATACCACCAAATCCACTAAATATATTATTAAATTTTTGTCAGAAAACAAGTATCAACACCTTTGTATTCACTGGGATGTTGACTACACCGATCAGTCTCCGGATCTGATTAGAATATTGACCCCCTGACACTATTGATCTTCATTGATCCTCTCAGAAATTTCATCGTCTCCCAAGGGGCAATACCGATCCCGTCGGGAAGCCCTACTTGATGTTATTCTGAACGTTTGAAATGCGCTCCATGTTCGTCTCACCGTCGCAGCGCAGCGCCGTGCTGCGTGCTGCAGGTCAGCGACGCGCGGGCCGCCACAGGCGCGGAGCAGAGAGCGCTAACTGTTCGTCGCGCAAATCTGCGTCCCGCGGCGGCGATCAGGCGCGTTAAGCTAATCACGTGCGCGGGGGCGGCCCCTGGGGCACGGCGACCGCGGCAGCGACCGACCATCTAAAAATATGCTCGTCCGCTTCCCGTTGGCCGGGCCGGCGGACAGTGGGCCAACAATGTAGCAAACGCGCGAGGATTGTGACTCATTGATTTTTTCCGGGAGCGTCAACTACTACGGTTATTTGTTCCGAAAGTGAGTGCATATTTGTATTAGCTATGTAGCGGTGATGGTGAAGGAGAAGCGGTGCGGATTAGCTATGTAGCGGTGATGGAGAAGCCCCGGAAAACTACCGAGCAGAGCAGCAGGCCGCTAGAATTCTCCTGCAGACAGCGACTGAATTCGACCTAGCTAAGCAGTTAGTGTTCGCAATATTCATCGTAAGGACTTGAGCTCTAGGACCTCCCGGTCACAATCGCTACAGAGACAGTAGCAAAGCTACCTCTCAGATAAACCCAGCTAATGGCGAGGATTTTGTTTTCAGTCAGCGCGTAACAAGTCCCTCCTGTGTTTTTCTACGTAACTGTGACTGACACCTGGTGAGGTAAGCTAGGCTTGTAGTCTAAATACATTCTTATTTTATCTATTTAAGTTTAAAGAGAAATATTAATATTTTACGTGTTTGTACCTCTCGGTCCTTGCCCCAAGAGAGACTGTTTCTTACACGTGCAGTAATTGGGATGCCTGCCAATCTATCTATTGCGCCTACGTGGCTCGTAAAATTCTTATATGCCGTGGTACGTAGTGAATATTGGATAAGCGTTGCTCGTGAGCCCCTAGAGCTTTGGTTATGTAATAGAGGAAGATAGCTCGTAGAAAGTGAATTCAGCAACGAAAGCTCACTTGGGGGAACTCGAAGAGCAGGCATGAAGGAGTTACCAATTGAAGACCCCGTTGTCTTGTGTAGGTATTCAGGCTATAAAATCTACTCACTTCACGTCACGAGATATATTACGTCACATACTACTTCACATTACGTCTAACCTGTCTTCTCATGACATGCCAAATCACTCATGGTACATCACGCTTTGTCAGTCTCATCACGTCAACATCAAATCACGTCTCGTCACATTACATTGCGTCACATCACATTATGTCCCGCCATATCACATCGCCGTGCCAAATCCCTCACGTGAAATCACATGACATGACCTGACATGACACCACACGACATGACATGACATGACATCACATCACATCACACAACACACATATCATATCTCATCTGGCCAAATCACATCACATCACGACACGGAATGCCAAATCATGATAATCTCATTATGGGGGTTTTGCACGGCATAGGGTACTGCTATCGAAAGCTATCTTCGGCGCAAGCGCAGATGCACAAATGTGATGCAAAACCGGAACTGCGCTTGGGCGGAAGATCGACGGTGCAGTCGATTGCTGCAGCGCATCGCCGTGCAATAACGCCTTTACTTATGGTTCGTGGGCTGCAAAAAGAGTCATAACTCAAAATAAACGACTTTTGAGTTAGTACGCTCTCCAGAATTGCCGAATGGTCTACCTTACAGCAACAACCTGAGCATATCTTACAGTACAATATTCTACCAACAAATGGCAGAAGTGTGAATGCAAGAATGATACATTTCAATACAATGTGAAAACTTCAATCTGTTTATCTCAACAACTGATTTTTACTTTCTCGGCTTTATGAAGGTACTTCGTAAGAAAGGAAATTACGTAATCGTGCACCGGAAAATGACAAATGTTTCAAGAAAAACTCTTATTGGCGAGTCTTGGTAACAAAAAAGTTGATAAAACCTGTTGATAAATATAGAAAAATTCCTCTAACACGTGGTGGGGTCAGAATTCATGTTTTGTGGGTCCTTAATACCGAAAAATCGATTGACGGCATAACGTCTGTCTGCGCGTCTGACTGTCGGTCAATCTTTCTGTCTATGGTCAACACTAACGCATAAACCGTAGAGCCGATTCTCTTCAAAATTGATAGTCCTCGATCAATCTGAATGAAATCGAGGCTTTTGAAGTTTCAAATGGATATTTTGATTTTTGACAGTACTTTATTTGAAGCCTCAATTACATTTTCAAAATTTTCTCAAAAATCGCACCAATTTGATTTTATTAAACCTTGTCCTCAGATAGCGTAAGGACGCAAAAGAGAATGGTACAGATCTTATGTTTTTTGAAATGCCAGATATTTTGAAAATTAAAAAATGGCAATTTTTTGGGGAACGTCTTCCTACAACTATAATATTGAAGAGTTTTTTTTCCCTTAACGAAATATATTCCTAAAAGAGAGATCTTTAAAGAAGTTCAAGTTCAATTATTCGAAAATATGAGTAGGTTACGTGTAATTTGGCACAAAAATGTTTTTAAATTGACATTTTTTTCTCAAAAACTGTTCCAATTTTTTCTTTTAATATTTTTTCTCGGATAGAAGAACGTATCGTGAAAAGAATGGCGCGAGTCTCCTTTTCGTTGAACCCTCTGAACTGGCGAAAATGTCAAATGTAGAAATAATGCGAGAAAAATGCTGTTGTAGCACCACCAGTTTGAATTGTGCCACTATTGCAGACCACGAACGATTTTAAAACTTTCTTCTAATTTCTACTCTTCTCTTTCATCTTGCTCAGCCGCTCCTTTGTACACTCTACGTAAATCAGTCAATCTTTTTCCACGAATAAAATCAAGATATTTTAAAGATCTACTACATCCTCCTTAATTAGCTGTAAAGCAGGTTCCAACATTTATAAATTCAATATTTATGTTTTAAATCCAAATATTGTAAGTATTTTTCTGAAGGGCCCTTCCTGGGTATCCTTAGTTGTTAGTTATTGTCTTATATTGTCAATATTATTGTCTTCAATCATTGTACATGTATGATGAAATGTAGTTAAAACAAAATTGTATATACTATGTAACATAAAAACCCTTGAAAGATATAATAATGTCGAACAAGGATAATAAAAGCTATTAAAAAAACCCACGAACAATATGTTTCTGTCCCTTGGTCTTGTGTCCGCGCGCGCCTTTCGGCCTAGTGCGGCGTGGCGTTGGCGGCGGCGGCGGCCGCGGGGCGCGGGCGGGGGCGCGGCTCAATGGAGCGGCGCGTGAATGGCGCGCCGCGTGATGGGAATGCGTGGGGCAGGCGCGGGGCAGCCGCCGCCGCCACCGGAAGGCGCTCGTTGGCCCACGCCCACCCGCCTCACTGGTTCCCAGCCTCCGCGCCCACGCTATGGACCCACTAGTGATTGTTCATTGTAGGTGTGCTGGCGCAATGGGTTTGCCAGGGAAAGGAGTGGGACGTAGACAGTTTGCGCGGCGCGAAGTGCTTTAACGTATGCTCTATTAACCCAGTATTGAACCTCTGCGCATGTGCGAACTCTCACGTCACGCTAAAGTGAAGACGGGAAGCGCTATTCTATCAGAATTGGCGAGTGTAATCACGTGACTTTTCCCGCATTCTAAAACAATCACGTGATAACTTTGTACGAAATTTGTTCTCAGTTGTAGTTGCTGCTAACTGTATTCCCTAACGCAAGTTCATGTAGGGGGCATTAATCTATTTTAACGATTGTGTGTATATATATATATATATATATATATATATATATATATATATATATATATATATATATATATACTTGTAATAAAGTATTCTTTTTCCTTTTGTGTTACAACGTGTGTTTTCCTTGTTTTGTGCAAATCCCCGAGCACGATTTGTTATAGTGCATCAAAATCTGGAAATAAGGAAAAATAATACTTTATTACAACGATTCTCTATACATGACTTTACTTCTTTAGTTACTCCTATTTTGGTACCAATTCAGTAACGTTAACCCGCATTACAAAATCTAAACATATTATTAGAAACCTGGTCCTCGGAATATTTGCGTTTCTGCGGGTGGCGGCCGAGTGCTGTAGTTCTTCGGCTTCGTCCGGCATCGCTCGGGGTCATTCGGCTCGCCGACCGCAACAACCAGAGAAAATGAATCTTTTCCCACGCTATCCGCGGGTGACACTGTTTCCTGCCTCAACATCCGATACTGCGATCTTGACCGATCTTTGGTGATACCTTATCACTGTCTGACAATCACCGTTACGCCGCACACCATTCAACAAGCTACTGTCTCGGTTGTTCATCAGCTTCCACCAATGTGATGCCAATTTGCCTGGATGTTTTAACTATTAAACCGCATGTTTTTGCCCTCCATAAATTGTTCCCAAATAGTCATCAGTTAGTGCCTGGTTCGGATTGCGATGCTCGTACGTTGGACACTGCCCATTTTCTCTACCGTTTATTCACCCCCAGTTCGTCGGCCACGTGGCGGCCACTCGTCACCGGAATTAATTCTCACTTACGTCTTATCGTTTGCACTGTTGTTGCCCTTCACAATCAGGTTTTCTTACCGCAATATCCGTCGCACTTACACCTTTATCACTCTCTCGTTATCTGCACCTTAGCTGTTAGTAATGCGTTTTCGGCGTCTGACCACGCCTCCGACCCAACGCCACCGTTCCGTCCTCTCTGTTTTCAACTGCCATCTCTCTCGTTCCACTGCCGTTCCTTCTCTCGCTAAAGCCTCATTCACTAGGCAAACTTAAACGTAACGTAATGCTGTCAACTTAGCCGTAAAATTTACACGTAAAAACAAGCATTCACAATGACGAACGTAAGCTGGAACGTAAGTTTCGCCTAAACCAATCAAAATTCAACATACTGAAACTTGATCGATTCATTTCTAGCACGGTGGAAAGATCATTCCACCATAGTTTCTTCAAAATTTCTATCGATTTGTTTATACCAAACAGGGATAGACTAATTGATAGAAAAGGTCACTACTACAATTCACTAATCTTTTCACTAGAGATCAAAATAATATTTGATGTACCTGCATAATTCCGACCACCCCTTATTTACTTCGTCAAATAAATGAATACTAGATACTTCAATTGTTCGTGTTTGAACAGAAATGGAAGACCACTGTGTGTAGAATTAGACTGAATTCATTAAAAAAACTATATGGTTATCATTTAGTATTTCACGTTCTTTTGGCTGTCCTCATGCTCAATTTGGTTCTCGTAGTCTAACGCACAAATAGTTAAAAAAACAACATTGTTTATACTCGCGCTTCAATTCTCGTGCCGAACTCGCCTAAAGCTAAAGTGTTCCGAACATCACGAGCATTTTATTTTCTTCTCTTTCTCAAAGCAAACAAACTCGCCATCATCCTCTTCGTTTCTACGCAGGCTGACTTTGCCTCGTTATTACAAACTTTGTTCTCAACCGTCGCGTGTATAGCACACACCAGCTGATCGACGCAGGCGGAGGGTTGCCAACTTCCCACCAGTCACGCAATCAGCCGACTGCAGGGAGCGCAGCGTACAGTACCATTCGAGAAAAATACTCAGCGCACTTCAGCTGAAAGAGCTCTGATTTGCTGCAAGAGAGAATGTCGGAATCGGAGTAATTTGGGCCGCCAGCGAACACGCGAAGCAAAAGTTACAGAAGCTCGCTTAGAAGGGCAGCACGAAAACATTAGAGCAATACAACCGAATGTGAAACATTGGATGGAATAATATTGATCAGCTCTTTAACTGCCCACCTTGTTCAAATAGAATATCAGTATATGCAAAGAAATATTGACCATAACCTTGTAAAACCCATGTAAGTTGTTATACTTCATGGTTTTAAAGCCGCTTTCGTTATGCGTACTTTATTAAACTAGTATTGTGTGTGAGAAAGGGAGTTCATATCTGAAAAAAGATGTGTGTTACAGACTCAGAGGGGAGATCAATAGATCTTTCGATTCTTCACGGGACGAATCGACTGGCACGATTTTTATCTGAATCTTAAAAGAATATTCTGGAAGGATTAACGACAAAATCTTTTTGGGGGAGAGGGAATTCAATTCTCCAAGAGTAGTGAAATGATGTCAATTTCTCTCCTGCCTTTCTAGCATAAAATGAATTATTACATCTTGATTCATCAGATTGACGACAATTAAATCTAATTTAATGAGACATCAAGATTAAAAAAGTATTTAATACAAATTTTTAATTTCTCATGTAACTACAGATTCTTTTCCAAAAATGTCAATAATTACAATGATCATATTGATGAGGATTATAATAATACTTTTAACAATAATATGCATTAAGGACAAATATTTCAAGAATATGGTTTAAAAAAATTGCTGTAGAAGAGAGGATATAAGATGGAAAGAGCATATTATGCAGCATTATGCATAATAAGAGCAGATGTTCCTGGTGATACCATAATATTCTTGGTGATATCATATTATGATATCACCAGAAACATCTGAAGGAAGCAATATCTTTCAACAAAACTCAAAATACAGCACTTCAATAGTGAAACCAGAATTCCGACAATTCTAGTCGCAGACTCGCTCTCACTCCACCGCCTTTATTGAGCATATGTGAAGGATTCGCTTTTAGACGAAATGTATGGTACGTGTCAGGGAGGTGACGCGAAAAAAAAAATTGAAGCCCGAATTTGCATCGTTGCAACATCCTTTACTACTCCCGCCACTTGCATTTCAATTGTCATTTCCTTCCTCCTCAGTCGTTTATCATCTGTCGATGAGTAATGCGTATTCCGTTGACCATTGTTTAATTGTTACTGAAATTTCGAACATCGATCAGTCTAGATGAGCCCGGAAAAGAGGATTTCAAAACTGTCACCATTTATATCCTTCCACATTCACCATGTGAAGGATGACATGTCTCTGACGAACGATTATCTCTCCGGTCGAAATGAAAGATGAAAAGTATATCGCCATTTTTGAGAGTCTATAAGAAACCTGAACATTCATTTTAACCGCCAGTAACAATAAAGGGCGGATTGCAGCCGGAATTTTACAGATTGCAGCTGGATGGTCTCGAGGAAAGCCTAGGAAATACAAAAGTGTTACCGTTTTTTATGGTCTTCAAAGTTCTAAATTATTTAGTCTTAAATAAACCTCACGAGTGATTAGAATCAACTAATTATTATGTTACTCGTTTCCTGAAGAGTTTACCTTGTCCTTTAACTAAAGGCTTCTGCCGTCTGCAACTCTCAATTTCAGGATATTCCGGAGAAAATAGGGGAATATAAAGATATAGGAGAATTATTTAATTATGTGCACGTTCTCTTTTATTCGTTTCGAGTCCAGACGAAACAAAGAAATATAACATTAACAAATTTTCACGATGTTTAAAAAACGCTAAAACATTACATTCTAAACAAAAATTCCAGTGCACAAGTCTAAATTTAAGGCACGCCGTATATAAACGAAATTTAAATGATTCGTGTGTTACTCTTTATAAGAAAAATCTATTTGCTATAGGTCTTATTTCGATGCGTTTAAATAATGTTAAAAAAATAATATTAAATCAAATTTTTGCATTATCTTCGATTATGCGCGGTTTTCGTTTTGACCAACAATCGCGTAATGGGTTACTGCCGAACTCTCTCGCTAAATCCATTAAAGATTTTTTTAATAAAAAATGAATATCTCTTTGTACATGGAAGAAACGGGCAAAAATCGTAAATTTTTATAGTTTCATTAAATTCTTATAAATCACTTTTATATCCAGTTCCGGGTGCTACAGAAATGTTGACAAAGTTATTAACTTAAGCCTCGGGGATACACTAATTCTGCGTTGAGTTTATTTCAATTATGAAAAGTGCTGCCTTCTGTGATGGATAAAGCAAATATTTTGTGTTCGCGACCGTCACAACTGAGGAATTCCCTAGTAATAGAAACTTTAGATCTTTTGTCACGTCTTGCTTTTATAACAACGTTACAAGCATAGCTCAAAGTTGAGTTTGCTAACCCTTCGGCCTCACAATCAACCTTGACACGAAGTTTAAAGCAAAGCGTTGTACAAATATTTCATTAGCAATTTCTTTATTGATTCTCGCCATTCCATTCTTTCTAAAATCCAACTCCAGATTTATAAAACTATTTGGCTCAATAACGCTCTAATAAACTATTATATTTATTGATTATTTTGTTTGCTTTCAATAATTTAAGTTAAAAACGGAATTAAAAATTACAAACTTCATCACTATAGTGCGAAGAAAGTGAGAGCAAAATTAATGCAAAATTATTTTTTGTGAAATAAAAAATAATAACGCTAAAAGTAATGTTTCTGTATTGCGGGTACACATTGACAAGGTTCTATCTGACATTTTGGAAGAAAATTATGTTCTGACATGTACAGACTCTCTATTGCCAGATCTACAAAATTTATAAAATATTTTTCAAATCAGGCTCGTAGAAAACCTTATATGAACGAAATGTCGTATTATTCTGTTTGTGATTATTATACACTCAAACCTTTTAAAATTATATCTTCTAAAATTTCCTCAATGTTAGAACTTTGTCATTCTGAGTCCGTGACATGTAGATTATTTTATGTCAACTCTTACGCATTCATTGTTGTCTCCCTATTACAATGCCCTTGACAGTTCAAGTTATCGACAGTTCGAGATTCTTGCTGTCCCTGGTCTACGAAAGCACGTCGGATATCAGATTCAGAGATCTCGCCGACTCAAGGCGCGCCTGGGGAGAGTAAAAAACGTCCGAGATGGGATACGTGCTTCACATCGTTCGTCGCAGCTTCAAAAACAGGAACAAGGGAAGCGCCTCATAAACAAGACGTAACACGATATATACAAACTGCCAAAATAATTAGAAAAAAATACGTTACCAAATCCCGCTCTCCCGATAGAGAAAATAATTTACTGATGCGAAATCTGAAACGTATACTTTCATTTAAATAAAATAATAGATTTATTTTTTTAATTATTCGTAATCAAAGGTCCACTAATTCGGATAACTAAAATGTAATTGCCAATATAATCTCGACAGAGAGAGAGGGACAGACAGATAGACAGAAAGATAGACAGTCAAGGAGAGTTAGAAAAGGCGAAAGAAAGAAGAAGAGGCCACAGCGAGAGAGAGAGAGAGAGAGAGAGAGAGAGAGAGAGAGAGAGAGAGAGAGAGAGAGAGAGAGAGAGAATGATAAAACTAAAGAGAAAACGAGTCAAGGGCAGTGAGAGAGACAGATAATTAGAAGCTGAGACTGAGGCGGAGAGAGAGAGGGGGAGGAGGGAGGGGAAGAGAGGGAGCGAGGGAAAAAAAACTTCGAGATGGGGTGCATGCTTCCTATCCGTCGTCGCTTGGAAAACAGGCGGGCGAGGGCGCGGGGGCGGGGACGGGGCCCAGTAAACAGGGCGGGACGGCGCGTGGGGAACGGCCGGGGGCGAGCAAACACTCGAAACCAGCCCGCCGACTTCCCTCGCTAGGGTGAAGGGGGGGGGGAGGCTGAGTGAAGTTCCTCTGCCTCGGGAGCTGCAGCCCGGCGTTCCATTTGGGAATTTGCCTCAATATTTTTTTACTCCAGTATCATATCTGAAGAGGCTGGAGGTAGACATTTTTTCCGGCACAACAGTTGTCACACAATATTTTCTGTGTACTGTTGTTGCAACATTTAAATTTATTATGATATGATATACATATAATTTAATAAAATGTATACTTATTTGTCGGAATTCATTTCACAGAACAAATGAAGTTTCTGACTCGAGTGGCTACAGGATATCAGGTTCGTGAAAAATAAGTATTTTATAAATATATTAACTATGTGTTACACGTGCGCAACTAATTTTGGGTTGGTTTCCAATGTTTCACATTGTTCGTTTCATTAAAAGATGATTTTATGGTTTCACTAACATTCAATTTTTATCAGCGCATCTGCAAGAATAGGGTTACTTATTCAAAGGATGTTATTATCCTTATGCTTCCCACAATTTCGCAAACGACGAACAATGCAATCATATCATGCCCTAGATATTTAAGGCGTCCAACGCTTGACGACTGATATCTTGGAAAATTACGAAATTACAAGTGATAATTCAATGATGAAACGGAATTTGTTGTGGTTTGTCTTTCAAACCACGCCACTATGAAGGTGTCCTACCGATGTCTTCGGCGCGATTCGAACGTTACAAGTACATTGAATACCTCTATAGCTGTCAGTGCAATGCCGACAATAAATACAAAATTATAAAAACAATTGAATAAATAAAAATAAGAAAAGAAAATAAAGTCAATTCCCATAGTGCTGGTGGTTGCGGGAGCCATCGTCTGTGCCGAGAAGGCTACAGGTTTGAATCCTGCCAAGATATGGACGTATTTGTGATTGTCCATCCTATCACCTCATAGTTCGTAATTCCAGGCTAACAACATTCTCTGAACAATGGATACAGCCGGAAAGGCTGTTCCTCATAGCGAGTAAAAACACCTCAACTGGCAAGGTAATTAGTCCCGTAAGTGTAGAGCATGTTTTTATCGCCGAAGATGGCGGCTATCCTCTCAATCTGGATGGCGAGATCCTGCGTCGACCTACCCGTGGGCTAGCGGCGTTGTCCATAAACCAGGTAACTTCCAGCAGCGGTGCACCGCCGCAGCCTGGACGCGCTTTTAAGTTTCCGACTGGTCTCCCGACATGTGGTGAAGTGCATGTAAATGTGTGCGAGGATACGACAAGGAAGAGGAAGGAAAGATCGCGCACGGCCCGTCAGTCAGTTTGTAAGGATAGTGCTTCAGTCTTCGCCTGGTGTTGATTGGAGGAAGCATGAAAAACTACCGATCTGAGCAGCCGACCGTTAATTCTCCCCCCAGACGGCGGTTGATTTCCACCTAGCTATGCAGCTAGTGCCACAAATCCTGTCACCGTCGGCACTCGAACCCAGGATGTCCCGGTCAGAGGCACTGCAATGACATCATTCGATGTCCTAAGCCACCTAACCCGGTAAGGGAACGAAGGCAAATAGCGAAGGGCTAGGTAGGAGCTGATGGAAGGAGCGAAGTGCGGAGCAGAGGCGGAGTGGGGAAGGGGCAGCATCCGGCGGAAGAGGTGGTCGCCGCTCCGCCGCCGGAAGGAAACCGCCAGCGCCTTGAGATAGGGTGCATGCGGCGGCCGACGCTGCTGCTGCTGCAGGCGGCGGGCGCGGGAAGTGCGTGGGAACACCGGTCGCCGCCCTCCACGAGGCGAGAAGAGAGGACTGGCCGAATCCGCTCAGCGCTCCGTCGCGACTGGTATATACTCCGATTTAAACACAGCTGTACTTCAAGGTCACGAGCTGGAAGGTGAGAGAAACACTGTCATCCAATCGGAAGCTTCGTTAGGACTTAAATGTTTGGTACTGGAATCCCCAATTGGATAACAAAGTACCCTCTCCTCTTTCTACCTCGTGATCTTGTATCAGCTATGTTTAAATCGGAGTATAGAGAGATTACTAAAAGAAGGGACCGCTTTGACAGGCTACTACTTGCCCACTGCTGGCAACATAATTGCAGGCTATATCCTATGAATATGGTTTCATCACTATCTCTTGCAATGGCATCGCCTTGCATGGCATTGATATCTGTCTCAACCTGTCAAAGTTGCCCCTTCTTAAAGTAACTCATCGATGTCTCAGAGGGGGAGTACAGATATATGACAGAAAAGAGGACAAATTTGCATCTGGTTCTAGGGACGCTGAGGGCAGGTTTTGAAGCGCGCGTCGAAATCCAAAGCTCTAAACACAAGACGATGTCTGAAATAATGACAACAATCGTTAGAACTGCGGTGTCTCTCCCTGGGATGTCTCAGGTTCGAGTCCCACTTGTGGCGGATTTTCGACATATACAGCTAGGTCGAGTTCAACAGCTACCTAGCGGAGAATTCTAGTGGACTGCTGCTCTGATCGATAGTTTTCCTTGTTTGTTTTCGATCAATGCCATGAGAATGTCGAAGCAGTTTTTCAACAAATGGGCCAGAAACCACACACTATCGTATCTCCCTCTTCCTGGTCCTATATTCTCCCCTTACAAACTTAAAATTAAATGCACTTCATTACCACACACGTCAGAATACCTGACGGGATCTTAGATCTCCACTGATGGAGAAACCTGGAAGGGTAAACCCGGCAACCCGATGTTTATTTCGACCCTGAATGTCTGGATTCATCTGGGGAGCAATAGACACCCGGACACACGAAGTAATCAATCAACCAAACGCAGATTGGAGTTGTATTTGTCTCCATTAAGTATGACGACGTCAACAATTATGATGATACTCATGTGCGTTTTGAAACTCAAGGGTCAGTCACGAATTTGCATCTCGTCCCCATAGGAACAGTGATGATGATGATGATGAATAAGGTAAAAGTACGTTATAATATGCAAGATCACTGGCTCCCGTGACCTTAAGATCCACTATGACAGATAAACTAAAATATTTTTTTAAAGGAAAAACCTAAAAAATAATAATATTTAAATATGACAAGCTGTTAGTATAAAGATATCTGGCAAAAAGGGACATGTGAATACTATAAAAAAAAGGATTCCGTCTTGTGAACTATTTTTTTGAAATTCGTACAGTAAAAAAATACTGTTTCTAACCATATTTCTTCACATAAATCAAAAATGAAATTTGAGGAGCATCCCTTTTTTTGTGCACCAAAGATAGCTATTTCAGTTAAACAGTTTCAAGTAGTATTTAAGAAATGAAACAGCTTATTTTAAAAGCCTTTTTAAGGGACTTTTAAAAGTCCTTGTACCCTTTTAAGAGCCTATTTTAGGCACTTAACGTGGGAAATTTTAAAACCCAAACATCCTAGGTTTGGTTATCTGTTAAAAACGTCCTCCAGAGTCACACATATACACGAGGGATAGGTACAACATAAAACAGTGAACGAGTGGAATAAAGAAGCATTAAGATTATTTGGTATAGAATTTATAATTGGTGCGACTCTTAGCAAATTCATCATTGTCTTTCTACTTCTGAAAACCAGGGCTCAAACCTCTGCCGCGCATGTCTAATTTGTAGTGGACGAAGGACGTTGCGGCATCTCTTCTCAGATTCACTCATTTTCCCAACCTCTCATTCTACCATTGTTCTATCTTATTCATTAGATTTATTTTTTAATTGTGCACGTAAGTATGGGAACTTGGAGGCAGAGTACCTTAACTTTACATTCATTAAATCTACATTTACCTAATATTTTACAAAACAATGAATAATTTCACTGCAGAAGCCCCAATGAATAATTTCACGCCATTCATAATACCTCCTGTCAAAATCACGAATCTATTCAGATACCACAAGACGTAGTTTCTAGAAACATAACACATAATTTAAACAACCTTCATTTAAATATATGAATGGTTGTTGCGTATGATTCTTATTATTCGTTGTGAGCTGGCTTTTCATCTCTGAGTATTGAGGTTCAAATTCCGGACGCCTCATATGAGATAGAGAAAATGGAACAAGATTGCCATGATGCATCATGTGAGTGCTTATTTGCTGCTGTAGGAAAATGTGGATTATTGTAGCTTCTTCCCGAATAATGGTACGAATGGAATGAAGTTCTATGTACTTTGTCATTACACTCCGATAAATATTGCACTTGAAATAAAATTCTATATTGGAATCGTTCATGCAGAACTGAAACAGGCCAATATCTTCTATTGATGGAATTACTTTCACCTTGTGAAATTACGCATTATATAAAAAGCACACTCAGTTTCATCAGCGTAACTGATGTTTTCCATTATTTCACTCGAAAGAGTCAGGATCATGGATAAGAATTGCCTTGTTTGTTATCTAAGAAATACTCAGACCTTTGCATCGCATATCCTGCACAGTTCATGTCTGACCAAAATGACGTTACTTGCCGTTTCCTTCGTAACGGTTACATTAGTCACCCCAAAGAAGATTCTTCGTTTGAAATGAGAGTGGAAGTCAATCCACAACAAAGCAGGAAAACTCTGCATACCATACGTATGTGTTCGCACTACCTCCGTATGACTCCTCATATATATACGGACTCTGTACACCACATGAAGCTTTCATAAGTCGTGTTCTTTCTCCCCAGTCACGCTACATCAAACCAAGCATATCATGATCATTTTATTTTTAGACAGCCACTAGAAACAGGGACACTTTCAGGGCATGCAGAGCGTTGTAAAAGTTCAATTTTTAGCACTAGTGCTAAAAGTGAGACGATACTTAAATGTCCAGATAAATCTGTGAATCAAGAAAGTAAACAAATACTGACCTTTGTGAATCATTAGGTGATTTGTATACTTGAATAAAAATATCATGAGATTCAGTAAGGCAGTCTAAAAAATAGCGTGACATTCGTGGTAAGAGTGATTTTATTTTGCTAATAATATAATAAATATCTATTCTGTATATCTCCTTTTGCACCTCTTGGTGTCTACAGACGTCTTCTTCTCAGGCTGAGACTTGTTCTCCAGGTGCAGTCATCGTGGTATCTGATAGTCTCCCCCACTATCGCGGCTATGGTGGTTCCCTACTTATTAAATGGGACAAACGTACCTCTTGAGTCAATCTTCCTTAATCATGTGTTAGAGGAAGGGAATCTGTCTACACCTAGTCCAGCAATGTCCATTTTTTATCTACTCAGGTAAGTTATTGATTTCTAAGGTGATACGGGAGTCATGTTTAAATCTACTTGCAGAGAGAAAACTACGAACACTAGGATATTTATGTATGTCGACCAATGACCAGAAATTGATTACATTTGTATTAGAGAATTTCAAAGTTATGGCTTCTCAAAGAATTAACTTTTTGAATTTTAACTCATTACGATTGTATACTTGAAATATTTCGCACGTTCTACTTCCAATCTCACTGAGGTTAACAGAAGCAAATGTATTTCTGATGAACACTGCCACTGGCTTACGTTTAAAAAAACTGGCTCTATCTGTTCGAAATTCCATTGCTTCAGTTATAAGATGCTGAACTAAACATTGAAGATTACATTTCCACAATATAATTTAAAATTTGGAAAACTGAAAGGTTATTTCTTTTTAAATGTGGAGTCCATTGCTTTTATTTCTTATAAACAACTTTTACTACACTTACCTTAACCGATATGTCGCGAACTTTTTCTTGTAATTCTATATTTATTTCATTTAATGTTGAGGTGATGTGTAGCAGTGATGTTAAATCTAGTGGCCATCATGTGTTCGATATATACAGATAATTTTAGGAAGTATCTGACCGCATTCAGAATT